>APFE031448436.1:0-20962 GCA_000404065.3 Pinus taeda | reverse complement strand
TGAAAGAAGAAAAGAATGATTCATTAGAAAATATGTTACAATGCTCATAATATAGCATTACTGGGTGAAGATCCCAAGGTAATGAACTATAGTGGGTGAAGATCAAGAGCTTGCCTCTTTTCAGAGGGGATCCGGGCCCATGCTCGAGAGCCGAAAACACGGAGGTGAGTGATCTCTAGTTTAGTGCCGCTCCAAGCCTCAAAGGGGGTGTGATCCTTGATAGATCTTGATGCGATATGTTCTGGCTGTAGTTCGCATAATTAAGTGCTTCGTTGCATAGCTTATGAGGCAATGACTTAGCATGCAGCATGCAGGAAGCCATCTCTTTGAGAGATCGGTTCTTTCTCTCAGCAACTCCGTTCTGTCGCGGAGTGTATGGAACTGTGTACTGCAACTATATTCCGGACTGAAGGCAAAGGTTCCGAAGTGTTGTGTTAACATATTCCCCCCCATTGTCTGTACGGAGGGCTTTGAGACGTAATAAGTTGGATTTCCCTTGATGTTCTAATTCAGGTACAATGTTTCCTCTGGCTTTGGCTTTGAGAAGTAATAGATTTGTTTATGTTTGCTTGGCTGTATCAGTATGTACAATCCTTTATGCCTAGCGCATCTATTCCATAGTTTCAACCGCCGCAAAAGAAATATGCCTAGGCATAGCTCGAAAAGCGGAGCAAGCACTGGAATAGATGCTCTAGCTTCTGTATATAACCTTTACATCACAGCATAGAAACTCCTCATTATAACCTTTTCATTAGCGGATGCTCTGGAGGCAGAAAGAATTAAACAAACAAAGCACCATCAGCCGAGAAAAATGAAGAAATAAATTATTGAATAGTCACAATTGCTGTTAATTGAAAGTAACCAAATCTGGAAAACGTACAAGGATGCAGTGGGAAGGTGCTACAATATACGTTGTAGAATATTTTTCCACTATTTACACTTGAGTTCTGCAACTTTTACATAAATCGAAGAAAAGCTTCAAACAGAAATTAAATAAACAAAAATACACATTAGCACAGAAAGTCTGCAAACAATTAAGGTTATTAAAGTAGAAATGAGAGAATTCGATACGTCAACTGTTGTTGATTTTAAGAATAAAATCAAATTAAAAAAACAAACCCAGATCTCCCTCACCTCATCCATCCAACCAGAACCAGAAGAGGAATGGAGATTGTCTTGGCTGGTTTGGTACAGTAATTGAACGGCGAGAAATACTTATGCCTCGGAATCTTTCGCTCGCTAAGAATTTTTTCCTCACTGTTCTACACTCTCTCTCACAGGCATTGATTTCACAAACACACCATGCATAACCACAAAAATAGCAATAACATACAGCACAAAGAAACAGGCATAGCCCCACACAAAAAAAAAGAAAGAGAACAAAGTTCAAACACGCGGACAAAAAAATGGGAGCGCTCCACACATTCAATCGTAACACGCCAAACCACCAATGCCTGAGAGAAGATCAGAGACAGACGAAATATACATTAATGAAATTGTGGATGAGTTCTATATATAGTGAATCATGCCATCTTTTTAGGCTTAACGGTTAGCTTTTCTGAAATTTTATTTTGAAAGTCAAATTTTCAAGAAAGCATGGGTATTGCTTCAATTCAAAATTTAAAAATGGTTAAAAGATCTCGCGTCCGCGGTTAATTGGAAACAACTGCTAGAGCATCACAGCACAGTGTCTGAGAGAGAAAGAAAGACCTAACAGAGTCCAGTCCATGCTTAACCTGTTCAATCATTCAACAACAGAAAAACAAAATTCGTCAGGTTATTCAAAATTCCCTGTGGAATGAATTAAAGGAACAAACCGATTAAACCAAGGGAACACAAAATTACCCCAATCGCCTGCGGCCTTTCCTTCCCTCTGGTTTTCGGACTGTGTAAAAATTCCTCCTCCTGAGCACAACCTCGTCTCCATTGCTAATTACTATCACTCTTCATTCATCAACTTCTGGTTTTCGGACTGTGTAAAAATTCTTCCTCCTGAGCATTCCTGAAAAGGCAGCCAGGATTTCGTTTTAAGCTTCTTTTTTTTCTTTTTCTTTTTACCTTTGTGTTCAAGTTGTTAAACCAATCTTTTAATCACCATTGCTTAAACCAATCTTTTAAACTGAGCTGAGTTGTCATGGGCTTTTCTGCTTTTAAATAATATTTTTGAAAACCGGGCTTTCATGTGTTTAAAATCTATTTTTTTTATTGCTTTTAAATGAAGAGCATTCGTTCGAATTTTCCGATGTGGCCCAGAACGTGAGCCGGCATAAAAAAAATAAATAATACCAATAAAAAAATTATTTAGAAAATTTGATGGATCGATAGAAGTCCACCTAAAGAAACCCGGTTAAAATAAAATACACTCCTTCAACTAAAAGAAATACTTATTACCAGGCCTGTTTGACTTCAATTTCAATCCATTAAAAGAAAACACTGATTATATTTCACTCCGTTAAAAGAAAATACTGATTATAGGGCTGCTTTGATACCCTATTTTTACTGTGGTTTGACTAAGAAGAAATTAACGTAAAAAAATCTAAATGAAAAGATTGGAGTTTGCCCTGACAGCAAAGTTCAGGGGAAATGTACCTGTAATTGTAATTGAATCCCATACTCAGGCATCAAGAAGGACACTCAAATTCTTTTAGTGTTTTGACTAGTAAACAATTAACTCTAAAATAAAATTAACATCTATAAAAAATTAATTATTTGTGTGGTTAATCTTAAAAAATATTTACATTATAACTTATTTTTTTATATTATATTTATAAAATAAAATTAACATTTATAAAAATTTATATATATGGTTAATCTTAAAAAACATTCACAATATAACTTATTTTTTTATATTATATAAACATAGTAACTTTATATTATATAAGTTTATTCAAACATTTTGGGTTGTCATTTTATATTATATAGGTTCATTCAAACATTTTGGGTTGTTGTTTATATTATTTTATTATTATTAATATAAAATATAGTATAGAATTTAATAAATTATTAATTTTCTAAATTTTAAAATGATTATAAATTTAAATTAAATTAAATAATAAAATATTAAATATTTAAAAAATTATAAATATTAATGTCTAATTAAATAAGGAAATTCTATTGAAATTGATGAATTATATGAACTATATTTAATAACTCAAGGAGATTAAGTGAGTTAAGAAATTATGATTTGAACTTGAAGGAGATTAAGTGAGTTAAGAAATTATGATTTGAACTTGAATTTTCATTTAGAATATATATCATAAATTTAGATTTTGTATAATAGATTTGAATTTAAATTATAAATTAAAGTATCATTTGACAAATCAATGTTTCCTATATCTTTATTAAAGCATAGCACTATTTGCTGCAATTCAAATAAGGTCAATTTGCAAGGTCATCCTTGATTACAAGAAAGGCGGCCTGTGGTGGGTTCGATTTGCGGTAACATTACAATGATTATTGTTTTCTATTTCTATTCGAGCTTTTTTGCTTTTCAATTTCTTTTTTCTTATTCATGTCTTTTCCGTTTTTAAGATCATTTTAATACTTTCTCTTTTGTGATTATTTATCACCATGATTTATCGTAAATTTGCCCAGTCTTTTCAAATTTAGACCAAGTTTCATATGATTTCCATAGAGATTCATTTGACATTATGAATCTATAATTAAAATGTTAAAGTGAAATTATAACTCATTACCTTTTTTTTTTCCGACTCAAGGATAGTTTTAATATTAAAATGTTGAAGTGAAATTGTAACTTAAATATATTAGATTTTTTGGTTATAAATTTGAGAGGACAAAAAACAAGCTCCCAAATATGCTTGCATTTAATTTTCACATTTATCAATGTTTTTATGCTATTTTAGGATTTTCCCTTGTAACTCTAAAGGTAATGAGCAAGGAATAAAAAAAATCATTTGAAATCCCCCCTAAACAAAACTAATGTAATACTGAACGAAATTACAAATGATCATATGTTTTGAATCCATACCCTTTTTAAATTGATTACATTTTCTAATTAGCATTGAATATTTTGTTTTCCATAGAGAAAATTATTATTTCATACTATAAAGGTGACACAAAAAAAGGGTTGAAGATGAGGCTTACCAAAACTCATACATGTACAATAGGAGGAAACAACAACAAGTGTTATAATGTGAATAAGATTTTTTTAACTAAGTGATGGGTACTAACCATCAACATTTAGGTGCTTCCATACACTCTTTATAGGAGTTTGTAACCACCCATATTGACTTTAGTAGCAATTAATGGTACCTTTGGAGAGGCGCGTTAACCCATGGAAGACAAACCTGGAAAAGTAAATGTATACCCTTGCAGAGGCACTTTAACCCATTGGAGACAAACATGGAAAAGTAAATGTATAAAATGGATAGAAAAACATTGTTAGTTTGGGAAGAAAAATAAATTATTAAAACTTTTAACATGTAATTAACCCACCCTAAAACTTTTAACATACTTGTTTTATAAATTATAAATTAAAGTATCATTTGACAAATCAATGTTTCCTATATCTTTATTAAAGCATAGCACTATTTGCTGCAAATCAAATAAGGTCGATTTGCAAGGTCATCCTTGATTACAAGAAAGGCGGCCTGTGGTGGGTTCAATTTGCGATAACATTGCAATGATTATTGTTTTCTATTTCTATTCCAGCTGTTTTGCTTTTCAATTTCTTTTTTCTTATCCATGTCTTTTTAAGATCATTTTAATACTTTCTCTTTTGTGATTATTTATCACCATGTTTTATCGTAAATTTGCCCATTCTTTTCAAATTTAGACCAAGTTTCATATGATTTCCACAGAGCTTCATTTGACATTATGAATCTATTGAAGCTATAATTAAAATGTTAAAGTGAAATTATAACTCATTACCTTTTTTTTTCCGACTCAAGGATAGTTTTAATATTAAAATGTTGAAGTGAAATTGTAACTTAAATATATTAGATTTTTTGGTGATAAATTTGAGTGTAAGTCAAATGGTTGATCAAGATTATGATCTCATATTACATTTTAAAGTATGTGAAATTAGAAAAGTAGGTTCAAGAATATTGTTAGCAAGTAAAAGAAATAAAAAATATAGTATGGGAGTAATATCACTAACATCTAATCATTAAAAGACAAATATTATATAAGTGTGAGACTACAACACCTCAAGCAACATTAAAAATATGTGAACTTTTGAGAGTGAGCTATAAGAGAAGGATGATGAAATGGAAATTTTGTGGAATATGAATTAGCAGATGAAAGTGAAGTGAATGGTGAAATTCATTTGGAAATATAAACAAAAGGTGGAGAGTTTCAAATAAGGAATAGCATAAATTTAGATGGAACAACCCTTTGATGCCCAAAGAAAAAATACTAGACAAAAGGAATCATAATCCCAAGGGGGGAAATCCCAAAAGGAACAAGTAAAAGGAAGTTTAGGCATAGTGGAAGGAGTCTTAAGAGTAGAACAATAAAAGAAGAAATGTTGCACGCAGGGAAAGATAAACATAGCCTTGACAGGGGGAACCTAGTTGCAAACAAAGGAGAAATAAGAAATCAAATAAAGTAATTGTTTTTCTTTTTATATATCAGGGGGAGAAATTAAAGAAATGATATCCAAAATATTCATGCAAACATGAGGATAGATAGTAGATAGAGGGATAAATTGCAACTACTAAGAAAAATTGCAAATAAAGGAAGAGCTTTGTTCACTAAGAGAAACTGTAAATGAAGGAAGAGTTATAAACACCAAGAAGTGTTGTATATAGAATAAGAGTTAAAAATAATGAAAAGCACATGATATGTGGGATTATCCCTTTACCATTGATGTTAAAAGAGAAATAGTTACAAGCACAAGGATAATTTCATATAGGGGTGTTCTACAATATTATTTCAGAATTGACTAAAGGTTACCATGAATGAAAAAGGGGAGATTTTTGGCAATATTATTATTGTTGATGTAAAAGAAAAGGGGAGACTACCTATGTCTGAGATAAATATTGGAAAATGAAAATGGTTGGAAATATTGGTTTTGGACTTTTGATGCTCAATTTAAATGCCCTATATTTGAAGAATTTTTTACTATAATTTCATAGCTTAAATATGAGCATCACATATATATCTTGAAATTCTATTTCAATACATTTCCAATAGTATATGGAACTCACTCTAACTCCATAGGAATGAAGTGATATGAAATATTTATTATGATGACCCAACCAATTACAACCAGGTCCGCTTAACCAATTTTACAAGTTGGCCCCATAAAGTGAACATACAAGCACTATAAATAAATGGCGTAGGAGTGCATTTGAGGAAAATCCAAGAAATAAGATATCTTAGGTCACAAAAGGAGCTAAGGTATAATTGTTAGGGTGATTCTTGGAGCCTAAAGGTGGAAAAAAACATGTGATTTATGGAGTGAATGAGTCATCTTATAATTTATAGTATAACTTTTCTTCTGGGTTGTTTCTAAATGTATAACTTGGAGGATATTGATCGAATATGCTCATGTACTTGTATTTAAAAATTCAAACCTTATTTCTCTATAATTTTAAAGATATTATCTGAGGAAATTATACTTTTTGAATACACCTTAAATCTACCTCAAATATGTTAGCATGACATTTTCACTATAAGTTTTCTGCTAGAATGCTTCTAATCATGAAACTTAGAGGACATAAATAAATGAGTTCCAATACCCATTGTTCAAATTTCAAACCTTGGTTTTCTATAGTTCCATAGATATGCTCCAAGGAATTTAGGCTTCCTAAAATGCTGCTAAAATTTGCTTCAAACATGTCAGCTTGGAATTTTCATTCTAGCTATTCTTCTGACATGTTTTCGACCATGAAACTTGGAGTATATAGATAGAATATTTTCATGTATATGGTTCTATTGAAGCCTCAGGTTTCTGCAGCTCTAACATGGGGGATAACAACCCGGTCCAGACCTTAGAAAGCAACTCCTTTTCCATTTGGTGTGGTGTCTCTGACTGGGGATGAAGGGAACAATTTCCCAATGTGGGTTTGAAAATTATGATGGGTGGTTTTCATGTGATTGCAATAATAATAATGATAACTAAATGACTTATTCTCACATGCAAATCTCTAATTAACTTAATCTAATATAAATCTAGGGTATTATGTGTGATATGCGATCTAAAAGGATATCTGTTTGGTAAATATCATTCACGTGCTAAATGGAGATGATAACATGTAAAGGTAATTTCATTGACTAAATAGTTATTCAATGAAATATGAACATTATATCACATATATTTAATCATCATATATGAAACTAACCACTTTTAGTTAAGTATTATACAATAGTGCAATTAACACATAACAGAAAGAGCATATTCCATATATAATTCATGAAACGAAATGTTATCACTAATTAGTAAAACAGAACTGATCATACAAGATAAAAGTACCATATGTGTGAGTTTCTTCTCATTTGGCTAGTGACATAGATCAACTCCTTTCTTCAATCAATTTATTCTCCAAGCATACAGTAGTGCATCAACAATAGACAACAATTTGATATTCAATAGTAATGACGATGTTCCATAATTTCATTAAAGCATCTACAAACTTACAAAAGTGCATTCTTTACAAATGTTTTTTGATAAAATCCCAGACCCTTCTCTAAATGCATGAGAAGGGTATAAATACTATCTAACTAAATTTCAATTATACAAAATATCTGAGGAGGTTTCAAATAACCTTCCTCTTTACTAGCAACTAACTCTGAAAATAAAAGTGATTTGATGACCAAAGGTTATGAACATGTCTTGTTGTCTAACATATTTTCCTTGAGGTCGTATATGCCGAACATTTGTTTTACTTGAGGAGGTGCCCCGAATTGCGTTCTGGCCTGTCTTGTGAAGATGGAATTTGTAAGAGGCGGAAGCATTCTTTACATTGAATTGAGTGAACAAGTCAATGTCATAATTTGGCTGTGAGGTTTGACAAGAAATTGCCAATATGCCTCCCAATCAATCTTTGATAATTTTGTGATTGCCTCTCTTTGGATTTTCATCTTTTCTTTCCAGTTTTTATCCAAGTCTTTTAAATCTGGCAGTGACTTTGGATCACCTTTGTTTATCAAGTTGGTGGTGTGAAAAGTATGATTGAATGCCTTTATTATATTCTTTGCCACTCCTGCTGCTCTTTCTACTACCAATTCTGGCTGCTTAATCCACGCATCCCAATCTGTGAATAATATGTCTTTATGTGTCTCTTCAATCTCTGGAAGATTAGCACTTCTTCCTTCTTTAGATTCTTGCTATTCAATATATTCATAGATCTTAGTATTTTAGTCATTAAACTCAGTTCTTTGATTAATTTCCTTAACTGGTAATTGATTACTGGTATTCAAATAAGGGGTGATATGGGACTTCTTCTGGCAGAATATATCTTGTTGTTTTGATAGAATGGAGTTTAGATCCAATGCATCTTTGATGAAATCATCAATTGTGGGGGCATATTTATATCTTGCCATAGTCTAGTAAAACTCTTGGATTTACATATTCTTTGTTGAGATATCTACCTTATGGCTGATCCTAAGTACTTCCATACTTCCAATTGGACTGAATGTTTTGTGGCTTTCTTTTTCACATTTGTTTTCTCAATTTCCAATTGTTGTTCAAGTTGTGCTATATTTTCTTCTCTTTCTCTTAACAAAATAGATACTTTAGTGGCCTTATCAATGGTGGAAGTAGCATATGCCCCTACAAATTGTGATAGCCTGGTTAAATGTTCAATTGGATTTGAAGGAATATCCTTCTAGACTATATCCATTGGTTCATTCCTAGGTGGGAATTTAAGTGTTTTCACTCTCCTTCTCTTCCTCTGTCTTCTTACAACAACCTTGTGCAGTGGACTATAGAATACATCCAAAGGATGTATTTATGTGACCTTTAGGATAATATCAGATGTCAGAAATGTAGGTATGATTTCTGAATTTTGTGAACTTGTCCCTTGTTCGTCCATTTTCTCAAACTCTGAAACTTTCTGAGTTTGATGTGGAGTAAGATATCTTATGGTTTCTTGGACATCAGTTTTTTTGGTAGTATCTTGTAGTTTTTTATTAAACGAGTCCCATTCTTGCTGCGTATCGTTGCTTTTGCCTTTGGGACCGGTATCCTGAGTTAGGTCAATTTTGACCTGTTTCTCGGCTGACCTTCTACTAGATTCTGTTGTAGCCTCTGTTTCTTGTGTCTTCCCTGTGTTCTGGGCTGCATTCCTTCGAGATTCTATATGAGAATTTGGTTCCCTGCCCTTAATCGTCACACTGGGTATAGGTTTGTTATCAGTTCTTAAAAAATCCGAAGGGATTTCTTCAGGGCTTTGATTTCTAAATTCCTAAAAACCTTTCAAAGTCGTGAGGATTCAAATTCACCTTTTCCCAATTGAATGCTTGTTCAAATGACTTAGCTGATTGTAATAGATCTTCAAAATCCTGAGCTTTATGGATAAAAGGGTTGATCTTTACTATCGTAGTAATATTTTGTGTTATTTTATTTGGGTCAAATTTCCTCTTTGGAAAAGTATGCAGCCTGAGCCTCTCTAAGTTCAGTAATTATTTGTTTGCATGGTTGAAGTTTGCCAATGAAAAAGTACCACACTTGATGGGAAAGGGTGGCCATAGTGATTTTTTGCTATCTTTGAAAGTCTTGGTTAAGCCTTTTCCAACAGTTTGTTGAGCTATTTCTCTAGCTAACAACTTATCGAAGACATACAAAGGAAGTACATGTGGTTTTGTTGTACTTTCGTAAACTCATATATATATGAACCATTGCTCAATAAAGTGTTTGCCTACTACAAGGTGGTATGTAGCAGCCTCCTTAGAAAATATCGGGGCCTTTTTATTAAAAATCATTTGAAGTAAGGGTAGCATAACACCATTACATATATTGTAAAAATGGGGTATATAATGGGATTCCCATAATTTTTTGTGACTAAGATGGATGGGGTATGGGTCTTGGAAGGTCTATTTCCAACCCATAATTGGAAACTTAGTATAGAAACAGATAGATTCCATGATATAGGAACTCATATAAAATGGAGGAAGGTTTTTTGTGGAGGTGGATCTCTTTTGATGATATTCATAAATAGTCGTGGATAAGTTATCGGATAGGATAGTAGACCAATTCATTATATGACAATTGATACATGCATCGATTAAAGGGACCCATTCTATAAAGAACTTAGTATTATTAGGAATTCCATACAATCTACATAACATGGAGCCTGTTTTTGGCCCAAACCGGTTCATCTATTTCATTGGATCTTCACAAACTAGACTACACAATGTGAAATACATCTTTGTTCCAAGGGGTTTTTTATAGTGAACTTTCCTACAGTAGAGGCTAGGGACTTTGTAATACAGGAAGGACCTTGGTTCTAGGGATCCACAGGACTCTTCATCACACCATGGTTCCCAGATGATGCCAATACAATGGTTGTCTCTAAGATGCTAGTTTGGGGGTGATTGCACAATCTCCCATTACACCTCTGGAGTCAACAAGTACTCGCAGGAATCAGTAATACTATCGGATGCTACATCAAAATGGACACCCAAAGACTGGAGGAAAGAATCTACACTTATGCACGAATATGTGTGGAAGTAGACCTCAACAAAGGCTTGCCAGACCAAATTCAACTGAAGCATAGATAGAGGTAGTGGTCAAAGATTTTCGATTATGAAAACACAACATTCAGATGTAAAACCTACTGAAAAATAGGACACCTAGAAAGCATATGTCCAACAACCAAAAAAGACACTCGTAGCAAGAAAAAGACAGGGAAACAAGCCAAGGGATGGAAATTTCCTCCACCACTCTCGGATGACGAGGAGGAAGAAGAGGAGGAATATGTAACCCCCAATGAGACAAATCAGATAAACAAAGAACCAGAAGTAGAAGATATAAATCCACAAGAACCTATAGACATACATGTGGCAAGGATACTAGAAACAATGGATATGAGCAGATCCAAACATCAACACATCTCAGACACATTAGATTCTAATAAAGACAATCCCAAACTTGTGGCTGATATAGCGCTAACACTTATAACTCCAACAAATCTTAGGGAGGGTGGAGAAAGGTTGAGAAGAAAAAAGGGTGAAAATCTTGACTTTTCCCCCATTTGTACATCGTTACTTGTGTTCTTATTTTTTGAAAACCGAACACCCTGTGTGGTGATGGATGATATATGCATCTTTTTTTGACAAAAACTAAGCACCTTTTTAGATTATGGCTCACAATGGCTAAAGGGCCAACGCAGCATATGCCGAAAGGCATCTACAACATGTAATTTTTCAATTATAATGAAATATTACGATTTTCCAGTGGAAAAAAGAAAAAAAGATTATCCACTTGCAGAAGACTAGAGCTAAGCAATTGTTCCCAGAACGGGCCCCAATTTTGGCATGGGCCATAAACATTGATTAATCTTATGTCAATACCTAAGTTAGATGAATAGATGTCTGCCCCAATATAACTCGATCCCCCCCAAATCTTACATAATTTGATATTCATAGGGTTGAACCCCATCACAATACCTCTGGATCTCCCGTGTACATCTAGGGTATGAAAATGTCATCCGAGAAGAATGGATTCAAGGAGGTGAGTGATGGCTTCTACTAATCCCAATGTCTCCTAAAGAAAAATGACATCCACCCGCTCAATGCTTAGGAGCCTCTGAAATGCTAATTTTGTTTTAGGACTAGCTAACCCATAACAATTCAAGGAGAGCAGCTTCATGAGGGAGAGGATACCAGGGTGTTATGTGCTCTAAGAAACTGTTCAATAGCTAATTGGAAACCCACAATGAACTCCATATCCGCCTGCTGTTTGGCCTTAGAGAGGGAGGAGGGTTTTCCCTAGGGAGTTTTGGAAGGGATGGGAAGGGATATGATACGAATGCCAATAGATTCAAGTGGCTTTGACCAAGAATGAGATCTAAGGTGGTATGAGTGTGAGAAAGTCCCTAGTTTTGAGTTAGAGGATTGAGCAGAGAAGGTCACCTCTAGGAAAGATGGTGGGGTGCATGAGATAGAGGGGGGGCTGGCTGCAATGAGCAAGCCAAGGAGATAGGATTCAGACAGGTAGATACAAAACAATAATGGTCAGTTGTGATAGAAGAAGTAGCATAAGACGAAGAAGTGAATGAGAGGGTATGCACCTGTTAGAAAGAGGTCAACCACGTATAGCACCAGTCTGAGAGGTTTTTCATCTTCAACCTTAAAGTAAAGGTTAGGATCGGCTTCACTCCTAGTGAATCCCAGCTTCATCAAGTAGCTATTGATCCTCTCATACCATGCTCGGGGTGCTTGCTGCAGCCTATAGGGAACCTTCTTCAACCTCCATACATGAGAATTTCAATAATAAATCTCAAATCCTTTGGGTTTCTCCACATAGACCTCTTCTTTGATTGAACCATGAAAGAATGTGATCTTGACATCCGTCTGATGTGGGTTCCATCCTTGTGAAGCCATAAGGGCTATGATCAAGAAGATGGTCATATATCTGGCAACAAGTGCAAATATCATAGTCTATACCTTCCTTCTGGGAGAAACCACGAGCAACAAAACGAGCCTTATAATTTTCCAAACTTCCATCTGCTGCATGCTTTATCTTGTAAAGACATTTAGAAGTGACAATTGTCTTGTCTTGGGGTCTAGGAACTACTTCCCAGACATCATTCTCCATAATAGACTCATATTCTATGGTCATAACATCCTTCCATACTTGATGCTTGACGACATCTGAGAATGATGAAGGCTCATTTTGCATGATTGTGCTCATGATGGTCAGGTATCCCTGATACCTGTTAGGTTTCTTACTTTCACGAAAGGTTCCTCGGGGTGCAGCATGTCCTTCAGCATCATCAAGTAGCCCCCTAAGCCATGAAGGCCTCTTCCTAGAAGAGGAAGGCTCATTTGGAGGAGGATCAATCGGATCCAAGGGTTCTTCTACATCAGGAATTGATTCATCATCCTTTTCTTTTGGCTCCCTGGTGTCGGCTTCTTGAGAGCTCCTCAAAGTCGGAAGATTGTCCACCTTGCGGTAAAATTTTCTTCAGGAGTCTTGGAACCCAATGCTTGATGAGGGCATCAATTTTATACATATACGGTAGTGTTTTCAGCTTCAGCCCATAGAAACTTTAAAAGTCTTTGATCATGTAGCATGGCCCAGAAAACTTCCATAATCATGCGGTTCTTCCTTTCCGCCACACCATTCTGATCAGGAGTATGTGGTGTAGTAGTCTCCCTCTTAATACCAACCTCAGATATGCCTGAGTGAACCAATTGTAATATATCAGAGGTCTTGCTTTGGCTTGAGGGGAATGGTCCCCTTTTTAGCTTTCCTTCGGCCCATCCTGGACATACACCTTCTTTCTCTACTTGGAATTCGGGCATCCCTGTCACCATTTGTCTTACACTGAGTAGAGCTTTATAATGAAGATGGGAAAACCTCTGATGCCAAAGTTTGGACTAAAGAGATGTGTCATAAGACATGACACCTAGCGAACTTCCATCGACCTGATATAATGAATCAACACGAAACCCAAGAGTAAAGGCATCTTTAACATTATTTTTCGATACACATACCTTGCCACCACTAAAGGTTACCTTGTGGCCTTTGTCTTCCATTTCTGAGATGGAAACCAGGTTCTTTCAGAGGTCAGGTGCATTTAATACATCCTAGAATTTCTAGCCTTCTTGAATGGTTGTCCTCTTCCTCGATTCCCAGTTCTCCTCTTACCTTTGCTATTGAATTTTTCATTCCTTTGATTGCCATCAGAGGGATTTTGATCATCATCCCAGTGTGAGTCCTTTCTATCAGGGCACTCCCTTTCATAGTGACCTACTTTATCGCAGATGTAACATCGTCCTTTTCTTCCACCCTTAGGTCTAGCCTTTCCTTTTGATTTAGTCCCAAAATTATTTCTTTTCTTAGCATGAGAAGAAAAGGCAGCAAGAGGACCTTTAGGCATGGGCTTTTCTTGCTCTTCTACCCTTGTTTCTCCTTGAATGCATCTAGCCATTAATTCCTTGAAACCAGGAATTATTATTGTTCAGAAGAGTAGTCTTGAACACATACCATTCGGATGGTAATCCTCCAAGAGTCGTGAGTGCCATTTCTCTGTTAGTAATAGTCTCCCTAATAGATAAGAGATCGTTCTTCATCTCGGTGATTCTTAGGTCGGCTTGATAATAATTCCATAATCAAAATAAATTCATATCTCCATGAATACTTATTAGAATCGGATGATATTTATATCAATCCTACACCTCTCGACGAGAGGAATCTAATAAAAATATTATCAGCCATGAATAAGATGACCCACATGAAGCTTTTCCCTAGTTGCCAATTTTAACAAAAGAGGATGCTAGCTCAAGTGAAGTAGTGAAGGCGACCATTTATAGGAAACTTGTGGGTTCACTTGTGTATTTGGTGAATACGCGACCAGACATGTGTTATGAAGTTACGAAATTTATTCAAGCAATGGTTAAGCCAACCAAACTGTATTGGAAGGAAACAAAGCATGTGTTAAGATACCTCAGAGGCACTACTCAGTTTGGTATTTGGTACAGACTAACAAAGCGAGTGAAGATGCAAGGCTTCATAGATGCAGATTGGGCGGGGAGTCCATTAGACAGGAAGAACACATCAGGAGAAATTTTCAATGTTGGGTCAGCAACGGTTTCTTGGTACAACAAGAAGTAAAGATCTCTGGCACTTAGCTCAGCACAAGAAGAGTATATGGCTGTAAGGCAAGTAACATATGAGGCAATATAGAGGGATAGTAATTCGTGTTGGGTTATTTGGTCAGATGAAGGATCCTACTCTGATTTTCTATGATAATCAGGGTTTCGTAAAACTCTCTAAGAATCTTTTATTTCATGATCGATCCAAGCATATTGATATCTAATATCACGATCTACAAGATTGTGTGTAGAGGAAGATTATATTGATGCAGTACATTTTGATAAAGGAATTAGATATATATATTTTGATAAAGGCTTTGTCAAGAGGAAAATTCAAGTTCCACATGTGTAGGATAGGGGTGGTTGATAATCCCTTTCTTTCTGAGAGGGAGTTGTTACGCAGTAATTTGTCACCGTTGGTCACCGTCCTTGTTACCCCCGCTGTCACACATTGGAGGACACATTTACGGACCTGTGACCAATGACACAACTTGAAAACACTTGCATTGAGGTCTCCTAAGTATGAAATTCAATATCCCTGAAGACACCTTTTGAAGATTAACCTTAGAAAATGCCCTTTTTCCATTAGCGCGGGTCCACAGTGTCTAACCCGCGCCAATGGCTTAGTTCCTACAAAGAGGGTGCGCCCATAGACGTGATGTCACAGAACAAAGCCCGCGCCACACAAAATTAGTCATGATTTTTGGCCAACGCGCACTGAAGTGTTTTTTCCTCCATTACCTATGCAGTCCTCTGAGGAAAAATCCCATGGATATGATCGAGTGTCGTCTTTTTCATCCATGACAACTCAGTCCAAAGGCTATTCTGGGACAATACCAAATCTTCAGTAAATGTCCGGATACGATGAATACTTTCTCCTCTTCAGTCTATAAATCATTGTCATCCTGCATTGAACCAGCTAGTTTTGGAATGCTAGAGTCAGAGTGTTGAAGTTTTGAGCTAAAGTAAGCTGAGATTATGTTATATTGATAGTAACAGCTGAGAGAGAAGTTATGCTGCAAAAATTTTGAGAGAAAGAAGTGACTTTGCAAGACATGCCTAACTGCTGACCCAGTTGGAGGAGATTTGCAGCGTCAAGCCTTAACTGGTTGTAATTCTTCTCTTATTTTATTAAATAATGAACGACTGTTATTATAGTTCCACTCATGTATTCTTCTGGTAATATTTGAGTTATATCCTGCTTGACTGATATATAATTGTATGATATTGGATTTTACACTTGTTTCAGATTGTTCTTTATTTGTGCAGGTGTCCATGCGTGGAACGCGAGGATAGTGACCGGCCAAAGCTAGAGGACAGGAGCGACGTTTCTTCCACGACAAAATAGCGTTGGATTCCAGGTAGGTCTTTTTGACCAACCTTTTGATTATGCAATTAGGAGCTTGCATGCAGCGTGTTTGATTGTTGCTAGACCCCTATCGGGCTAGTGGGATCGCCTCTGTCCGCAGAGGGGATTTACCGACCACAACAATTTGGCGACTCCACTGGGGAGTTGATTGTTGTTTGTGTTTGTATTGTCTGATTTGTAAGCTGTGGACGGAGTCTGAAGAGCGGCCAGGTAGCCTTCGAAACACTTCTGCTATGCAGGAGTGAAGTAGATCAACGCCACTTCAGTCGATCTCCGGGTTGATTTACAAACTGGACAATATCAATCTTGCTTCGCATGTCGTTTCTCTTTCATTGATTTTTCTGAATAACTCTCTTAGTTAGTTTTCTTTCTGTCTTTTTACTTGCCGGCTCTGTCTACATACCAGAAGCCAAGCCTGAGACCACTCTGTCCTTTTTTTTTCCTGGCATTTTCTGCCAGCGCGCTTTTTCTTTACACAGTCGCGCTGGTCGGCGCGTGTTTCTCTCTGACAACTCGCGCCAATCTCTGTTTAGCGCGGGTTGCAGGCATACAGTCGCGCCGCACTGCTTAAATTTTTGAATAAACTTGTTTGCCAGTCTCTTAAGGTTGGGTTTGTCTCTCTCTGTTTTTTATACTTTCTGGGAGTCTGTTGGATTGATAATTGGCTGGTGGTTTTTCATCCTTCAGTTGTTTGCCATTGTCTACCGATGTTACATCTTGACCTTTGTGGTTTTGTGTTATCGAGCCTCCTGTTGGATTGATGATTTACAGATCCGGTCTTTTTGTTGATTGATTTCCATATTCTCCTGGTGGTTATATGAGTTTTACACTTCATACTGAAAATATCTCGCTTTTAGCTCACTTGTTTTGCCTGATTTCGTTGTGACTTAGCTTACATAGTTACTTAAAAATCTTCGCTTTTCTTTGCTTTGTTGGGTTGTTATTTTTGTTTCAAGACTAGCTATAGATTCTTTGGAAGCAATTATCTAATGGTGAATATCTCTTGAGACGCTTTAAGTGCATTATCATATTATTTAAAAAAAAAAAAAAACAAGAAAAGAAAAAGATTTTGCTTTTCATCAATTAGGCATGTTATGTTAGTTTTTTGCTTTTAAAAGAAGTAAAAGAGAAAAAGATTTTCCTTTCTTGTTGATTAGCTGCATTAGAAATTTTGGACATCGTTTTGTTTGTATGAACCTCTTAACTCTTCTGTAGCTAGATTTCTTCCAAACGAAACGAATACAGTTCTTGCATGTAGTGGCATTTAGGACATTTCGAGAGATTACATTCGCTAAGGCCAGAAACTGAGACTTAATTGAAGATGAACAATAAAATTGATTCAATGAACCTAACAACGCATTGGAATTTAACGCTCACATTATAGAGGTATAGGCTAGAGACGTGTTCCGGCATCGTTAAGCCTGGTAGTTTATCGTTGAGTGGTTGGGTGATTCCTCCACGGTGAAACGATAGGTGTCAGTACGGACTGTGCTCCCACGTACCGTCAAGTATAAATTGGGAGACCCCTATAGGATTGCAACCTTTGATCCATAGGAAGCCGAGTCTGCCGCCTTACAAACTGTAATGCACTGAACACAGCATTCGGGAAGATTGACTGCAGTACGAGAAGTCCGTGGTGATCTTCTGATCGCTAAGGTGTATAAGCAGTTTTACGGATTGTTTGGCACACCCTCTTACCTAGATTTCCAGAGTAGTCAGCTTTTGATCCTTTTCAGACTGTCTAACAGAAAATGTGTAAGTGAGCAGCTTGTCACTTTGTGCTCATTAAAAAATCGAAGGAGACTAGATTCAGCTTTTCGTCCTTTTCTCGACTCTTTAAAGATGAACAGGTCCAGTCAAATGTCTTAATAATTTATCTGGCCACGTTCACATTGCCCATTTAGATCTTGAGTGCGCTAGTTTGACTAGGATTTCGTCTTAATATGGAAAATTTCCCGGGATTCATCAACCTAAGTTCCCCACCTGATGGGGATGCTCGTCGTTTCCCTTCTCCTGGAAATGCTGGTGCCCTTTATATGGCAACACTAACCCTCCCAGGGTTAACTGTCGGGTTACCAGTTTGGCTATTTTCAAACTCTGTGGTCCCTACTGTGTCGGATGATACTACATCAGTCCCTCCGCTTGCTCAACATCCTGTTGAACCGAAGGTGGACCCCACCCCTTCGACACCTACTTCAACGTCTCCTTCTTCGCCTGGTGAAAGTACCCAGGTGGCTAACAAGAAGAAGAAGAACACAAAGAAGAAGAAGTCAAACAAGGGAACAGTCACAAACACAAAGACCATCATTTCCTTCACCTTTGCCCACTCATGGACAAAGCCTCCTCTGTGTTGGAAAGTCTTGCAGATCCCCCACCCCAACTCCCCGCTGGATATCAGCGTCTTTCTGCAACTGCAGATTGTCCTTCTACTGACGACAAGGTTGGTTTGCATACCTCTCTTGTCCAGCCTCCTCTTCCTGAACCTGGCTCTGCCCAGCCTGTTCCAGACCAACCATTGGTCACAGAGAGTGTCGAATCGGGTTCACCACCCCTCAACCATCCTGTTCTGGAAGAGTGTCATGATCATGTTCTTCTCGTCTCCTCAGATTCTCCTGAGTCCGAAAACGACCCTCTTACCCTCGTTGATTCCGAGGGTCCTTCATCGGTTCCTTTAGCAATGGGGGGCAATCATACGATTCCCCCACCACGTAGTTCAGTCGTTTCTTTCGACTGGAGTCACTTGACTACTTTCCACCTTCCATCCCATGTGCCTTTCCAGATTACAGTACATGCCTCTAACACGGCAGTACCTGGCACTGTATTGGATGAAGGTGCGTCGGCCAGTCTTATGTCGTACGCTACTTGGCAAGCTTTAGGTTCTCCGCAACTCAGGCCGATTACACAGAATCTGTTGGCTTTTGACGGAGCAGCCTGCCCATCTCTAGGAGTCCTCCCCAAGTTCCCTATTAGGGAGGTAAAACCATCTATATAGATGTGTTAGTCACCCAAGGGGCTTTAGGCTTCAGTCTTCTCCTTGGTCGCGACTACGTTTATGCTATGGGGGCCATCGTTTCTTCCCTCTTCCGTATGGTTTGCTTTCCACACAACGGAAGAATCGTGACTATCGATCAATTGTCCTTCATTAGTCCCCCAACGCCTCCTGCACAGTTGTCGTCCCCTCCTAACTTTTATCCACCAGTTGGCTCTGCCCACCCACAGGTCAACTACGTGGCTACCTATCCCATGCCTGTATCCAGCGCCGCCGCCGTCGTGCATAGTGTCCTGGGGGCATTGGGTCCCGACTTCCAAGATGTTGACCTTCCACCGGATGAGACACTCTTGGAAGCTATGACTTCTTGTTCATTATGATGAAGTTCGTTATGAGGATAGTTTTTTCCTGTATCAACCTCGTTAAAAAATGAAACAGGCTCCCATGAGGATAGTTTGTCCCTGTTTCAACCTCGTTAAAAAATGAACTATGGTGTTTGAGGATGGTTTTGATCTTGTGGCAACCTCGTTAAAAAATGAAACATGATTGGTCGGAGCATAGTTCATCATCCTATGTCAAGCTCCTTAAAAAATGAACGGTCCAGTCGAAGAAGAAGCAAAGCCCTGTTTGTGCATCAGAATTTGCTTTCAATTGTTGACCGAGGAGAGGTCTTCGAATACACGGCCGAACGGAGTTATCGAGCATAGTTCCTGATCTTGTGTCAAGCTCGTTAAACAATGAAACAAGTGTCGAGCATAGTTTCTGATCTTGTGTCAAGCTCGTTAAACCATGAAACAAGTATCGATGATAGTTTTTTCCTGTATCAACCTTGTTAAAAAATGAAACAGGCTCCTATGAGGATAGTTTTTCCTGTATCAACCTCGTTAAAAAATGAAACAGGCTCCTATGAGGATAGTTTTTCCTGTATCAACCTCGTTAAAAAATGAAACAGGCTCCTATGAGGATCGTTTGTTCATGTATCAACCTCGTTAAAAAATGAAACATGAGTGGTCGGAGCAGAGTTCATTTTCCTGTGTCAAGCTCCTTAAAAAATGAACTTAGGAGTGGTCGGAGCATAGTTCATTTTCCTGTGTCAAGCTCCTTAAAAAATGAACTTAGGAGTGGTCGGAGCATAGTTCATTTTCCTGTGTCAAGCTCCTTAAAAAATGAACTTAGAAGTGGTTGGAGCATAGTTCACTTTCCTATGTCAAGCTCCCTAAAAAATGAAATAAGGAGTCTCGAGGATAGTTTTTTTAATGTATCAACCTCGTTAAAATAATGAAACGGCCTATATCCGAGGATAGTTCATCAGCATTATGTCAACCTCGTTAAAATAATGAAACGTGAGACCTTTATGCCAACCTTCAACCCATTTTCAATGGACTGAAGCTTGGGGGGCATGTACCTCGGATTGAGACACGATACTGGGGGGCATGCCCGTTTCATTTCCCATCAAGCATAGTTTTTCGTTTCAAGCTTGTGTAAACATGAAACCGAATCCAAGCAGAGTTCTCTACAGTTCAAGCTTGTGAAAAAATGAACCCATACCAGAGTCATCTTTTAAGCCCTTTTCTGACTCCTAAAAGATGAAAATATTGTCGAGCATCTCTTTTACACTCGTTAAAACGGAATTAAAATATGGTCCGCTTTCAGCTCTTTTCCTGACCTTTTAAAGCGGAAAAGATCGTCGAGTTGTCCCTCTTGGTTCGTTAAACGATTACTAAGGGGCAGTAGTTTTAAGTTCTTTTATTGACTGTTAAAACATAAAAAGATTACCGGTTTTTTGTCGTTTCAAACTCGTTAATGGTTGCGAAACGATGTGATTTTGATCCCTTTTTTACTTTTTCAGATCGAAATCACTACTCATGAAAAGTACT
>APFE031448419.1:100735-130847 GCA_000404065.3 Pinus taeda | reverse complement strand
TTTTTAGCAGTTTTTCGGGTCCTGAACTTCCGAAGCCGTTTTGAGGCCCTAAACGATGTTTTTTGGGAAATCTGGGGGCAACATGGGTCCATGGACCGATGTTGCCTTTCCCAAAGTGGTAGTTCTCGGATAGATCTTTCTAACGAGCTATCATACGCGTCAAACGGAGATCGTATGCCAAAGTTACGACCCCGGGAAATTTATGTACCAATTTTCCCAAAACGGGGCCCACAATTTGGCGTTTCATCTTCTAAGGGTCGGTTTTGGAATGTGAAGGGTTTTCCATTGTTTCTCAATAATAAATAGGCCTTCGAGCCTCCTTGTAACACAAGTTGGAACAGTTCAGAGACATGTAGCCGCACATCTCTTCTCAGAGATAAGCTACCATCGCCCTAGCTGGTTTATTTCCATTTCTGGTTGTAAGCATGTTTCAGTATTTTCCATTAATGAAATGAAGCATTGTTTCCGCTGCATCTTTGTGTATATGGTTATCTCTGTATTTTGTTGCGTTCATGTTTAAATCTGGATCAACATGGCAGTAGCATTAATGCAGAAAAGGGATAAAACCGAGCTGCCAATAGCATTTTTCAGTCGCAATATCAGAGATGCAGCCCTTAAGTACAACATCATAGAGAAACAGGCTTTGGCTTTGGTAAAGGCGGTGAAAGATTTCAGAGTTTACATTTTACATTCGCATACTCTTGCTTATGTGCCTAATGCAGCGATAAAAGAAGTTATTGTGTAGAATGACCCAGAAGGTAGAAGAGGTAGATGGATAGAAGCATTATTAGAATATGATCTTGAGATCAAGCCTACTAAGTTGATCAAGGGTCAAGGATTAGCCAAACTCATGGTTGAGTTCAATATTCATGCTCTAGATATCAACCTTGTAGCAACATTGTCCGACAATCAATAAGAAGTAGATCTCATTCATGTATTTGATATTTGTTTATCATCTTCACGATATTATGATATTATTTATGTTTTGCAACATCTAAATCCCCCTCCAGGAATGTCTGAGGTTAAGAGCAAGTCATTGAAGCTGAAGGCTTCTAAATATTGCATTATGGACAACACACTTTTTTGGAAGGATCTTGGAGGTGTGTTGCTGAACTGTCTAACCGAAGATGAGTCTAAAGAGGTGATAAATGACTTCCACAAAGGAGATTGTGGGGGCCACTTGTACTGGAAGACCACAAGCAATAGAGTACTGAGAGTGGGTTACTATTGGCCTACACTTTTTGCAGATATCTACAAGGCAGTGATGAGTTGTCACGAGTGCCATGTTTTTAAAGGTAAATGAAGACTTCTTCCTTTGCCTCTACAACCTATGTCAGTTCATGCACCTTTTTAGCAGTGGGGCCTAGATTTCATAGGCGAGATTAACCCATCATCATTTGCACAACATGCGGATATTGACAGCGACAGACTATTTTACTAAGTGGATCGAAGCGATTCCAACCAGGAAAGTAACAAATTCAATTATCATTCAGTCTTGAGAAACTAATATCTTGTCCCATTTTGGTTGTCCTAATAAGATCATCACAGACAACGTGACAACATTCAATTCTAAAAAGATGACTGAGTTTTGTGACAAATATAACATCAAGTTGGGACATTCAACAACATACTATCCCCAAGGAAATGGTTTGGTGGAGTCCTCCAATAAATCCTTAATAAACATCATCAATAAAATGTTGGAGGCCAACACAAAGAATTGGCACAAAAAGCTGATCAATGCATTGTGGGCAGATTGGGTGAGTAGTAAGAAATCTCTTGGACTTTCTCCTTTTCAAATATTGTATGGAGTAGATACTATTTTCCTTCAACATTAGCAGTCCCAGTTATGAAATTGTTGCAAGAAGCAGGAAGCGAAGAGAATGATATACAATGCCAGATCAATCAAATGATTCACCTACAATAGACACGAGATGAGATATTTCAAAACACCTCTAAGCTCCATGAGGATAAAGAAAGTCTATGACTAGAAAACAAAGGAGGATGATTTCAAAATTGGAGATGTTGTGCTCCGTTGGGATGCCATAAACGAGGGCAAGGGTAAGCATGGTCAATTTGAAAATATGTGGAAAGGCCCTTATCAAATTTCAGATTTCCAAGGGCAAAATGCTTTCATGCTAGATGAGATGAATGGAGACCCATGCTGAGGAGGACTAGTCAATGGTAGGCTCCTTAAGCACTATCTTTTCTGAAATGCGATTCTCAGAAATTTCCTGGTTCCATTGTACATAATAGTTTAACTTTCTGCAAGTGTGAAGTAGAGAATCACTGGAGTTCGGAGCTCGAAGTGAAGGCCACGGAGCTTCATTGGTTTTCTGCCATTTTCAAAGTTTAGTCGTCAGTTAAGTAAGTCAGCTTTGAGTCATTTTTCAGTCAATTTCAAGATAGTTTTCAAGTCAGTTTGTGGACACACTCTAATATTAACAATAAAAGATTGTGCTAATAAGAAAAAATTAAAAGTACCTCACAAATAGCTATCATGGCGAGAATAATCTTATTAATATAATTGCCTTAGATTCTTCAACACATTTGTCTTTTGTTGATGTTATGACTTGTACCCAAAACAATCTTGAGTTCCAACTTGGAAATCAAGGGAACACGGTTCCTATTGTTATGGTAGGTTTGCTAGTAAAGGATCTTTTGCTCCCAAAACCCTTCAAATCAACAAGCTTATATTGCCAAAGGTCATAAAAATCATCAATATGGTTATATTACCTAATGACATACTCAACCCAAGATAAAACACATAAACCATCAAAATGTATAATTAACAAAGTAAAAAATGCATGTTTTAAGGTGGACAAAAGATTGTAGATGGGCTTTTGAACATCAATTGCTAGGGCCCATCAAACATCTCTATGTATTTTGATTGATCCTTTGTTTTAGAAGCACCCCATCGAACATGCACCCTCATATCTTCTTGCTCATCATCTCCCATTTCCCTACCTGGTTTAATGATAACTTATCAATACGTAATAGAAAATTGAGGGAAATAATAAATATCATTTAACGAATTAAAAAAAATTGTGCCAAATTTAAGTGATTGTAGAGATAAAGTTGATATATATTGTAAAATAGGTTACACATATAAATAATAATGTTGGCAACTTGTACTATCAAATCCACATCCTATAATATACCTATATTATGACATCAAACTCCATTTATAATACCTATATTATGACACATGCCATTTTGTAAAGTGGTATTATCTATATATCTATTATTAATAAACTTTTGATAAACTTCACGTGTCGAGTTTACCTCCATGATATTCATTTCGAGTAAAAAACTAATGTGTACTTTGTGAAAAATAACCATGAATTCTAAATAAAAGCATATTTAACTTAATAAACTTTAAAATAAAAATAATACCTATACCTTTATTACAAAATGAACTTACAAATTAGTATCATATTTTTTTTTTCTCATAAATAAATTCATATAACTTAGCCTACATCCTTTTTGTTTATGAAAAATAACATATCTATAGTTGTTATTTATTTATTTATTTAAAAATCAAATCTAAAAAATAAAAATAATACTTGTACTTTTAATATTATTCTTTTTTTTTCCATTATTAAGTTAAATATTTATTATGACACACGCTACATTTTTTCCAAGAAAAAAAAAACCATAATTTCATTGATTTTCATAACAAAATTATATTCAACACATACACATACACATACATTGTATAAGTGCATTTCTCAGATTTTGAATATGTCTTGTCACTATTTGCGCTCGTATAACCCATCCCAACAAAATACATAACAAATATAACTGTAGTCAAAGACCATAGGTCATGGTATGCCCACAAAATCTATCCAAAGAACATATTTCTAATCCATATAATACCACAGGGCCCGTTATATATATATATATATATATATATATAAAGACACTGACCCTCTGACTGAGAATCACCCACAAAAATGCACATTGTTTGAAAGGCCCAGTGCTACTATGACTACTATCATATATATGAAGGTGTCTGGTTCAACAAAAAAACATAAAAAAACTTGCCACTGTTTGGAATGCCTTACTCTACATTAATCTCAAAATTTTTAGAAAGTAGTTTTTTTTAAACAAAACTTAAAAAAAATGATACCTATATTGTGTTTTTTTACATGTGGTTCACGTACATCGGAGATCAGTGGCTACTACGTCCATAGAAATTATCCGGGAAAATCCACCCAAAGAGATCACTTCCTACAGACTCATTAACAAAGCCTAACCCAGATAGTGTCAAAGAGAATTAACCTCGTAACCTCCCATTAGCAAAATGCTTTTAATGACAAAAACTCGATAAATTGAACTAACCCTCAAAACTTAATAATACCTATACTATTATTATAACAAAACATACTTTTTTTTTTAAATTATAAGTTCATAATTAATTTATATTAATTCTACAATCTTTAAAAAAAATCATTTAAATTCTTGGTTAATTTTTCATTTTTAATTTTCTTTTATATAATTTTAATATAAAATTTATATTTTTTTCCCTAATTCAATTAATTTAACTTAAAATTTAATAACAAATAAATTTTTAACTTAAAATTTAATAACAAATAAATTTTAATGAACAAGTTTTTTAGAGTAGTTCCAACTAACTAAATGATGCAAATAAAGATTATTTACCGAACAATTTAAGATTCAAACTCCCTTAACTTAGAAGCTATACCAATAATAGTCCAAAAATAAGGTGATAGTGGTCAGTATCATAAATCCAAAACCACCTCATTATTAATTCCTCTAATTAAAAAAAAACCACACAAACCAAATAATTTACATCACATAAATAAACCATATACAAACCAAATAAATTACATCACATAAATAAACCATACCCTAAAAATTATCTATCTTTATCTTTATATGATGCCCTTAAATTATCTCTTTGTACGATGCTCTATACACCCCACGTAGCTTCTAAGTTTTCCTTGGACGATCATCATCTTGAACCGAAAATTGACCTTCTGAAAAATCACCACCGCTTTTCTTTGTTAATCTCAAAGTTTGACTTAATAAACCATAAAATAAAAATAAACCGAGCGCCACAGAATGTGTATATTCCAAGATCCAACTGGCTCTTTGGTGCTCCAACGACCTCAATTGCCGGTCACAGACTCTGTATTTCATCATCGACTCTGGAATTTGGGGTTGAGCTGATTTTGCTACTTTTTCAGGTAATCAACCTTTCTGATTTAAATAAATAGGCAACTCTCTGTTGTATTCTGAACCAGTTTGCCATGTTTTAATTGGGCTCTTGGGCAAGTGGGTATCCTTAACATATACTCTCAATAATTTACGTGTCAAAAATGATTGAGAGCTATTTCAGAGAGAGTCTATGCTATTCTGATACAGTGAATGAATGGTGCAATGAAATTTTGTCAGAATATATCCCCAACCATCAATGTGCATCTTTCAGAGATTTGCCAGCCAAATATCTTATGGTCACACTACATTTTTCATAGAACTTCCCTTAAATTTGACCTAGTGCTATGTTGTTCTTATTAACAGGTTGTGTCTAATTTTGGAGCACTATTTCATTTCAGCAGCTTTTGGAAGTGAATTTTTGTCCATTTAAAGGTACCATTTTTTTTTTTTTCCCTTGCCAATTCCTCTGATACAAGCCCTATTCATTTATATTATGTGGATTGATTGTTGAACTGTTTCATTGTATGCCCACAAAGGAAATGCTATTTTGTTTCAGAATTACATTTAATTGATTCGTCGTTTGCACTATGGTGTTCGATATGCTCTTACTGCCCTTTGTGTAGTCGGAGAAAGCTTTTGTGTATCTATGTTACCAAAAACGTGAGTCGGAGGCTTGTTTCGCATGCCGTTTCCTATCTCCCAATCCCATCCTGTCATGAAACTAACTTAGCACTTTATACCTCAATTTTATATACAGTATATGCACGGATGGGGTGTTAATGTTTGCTATATCGCAAACCCCCTGTAGCTCTATTTCTTATTCTATTTCCATTTCCTGTTCACTTTCTGAAAATATAATTTGTATTGTTGACACTTAAGATGACACATTTAGTTTATATCTCTGTTAGCTTAGCTACTACTTATAGTTTTATATTTGGGCCATAAGATCATTTCGTATGGGTGTATAACTTGAATCATCGTTTTTCTTTAAAAAGTGTGTCAGCACAGCGCAAAAGGTTAAAATTTCTGAACTTTTTCAAGGTTAAGTAGAACTTAGTTTGGTTAAAGTAGTCTGGACTGGACATTGTCTAATCATGATGGAGTCAGCAAGACGCATAAGATAAGCTATGCGTGCTCCCTTATCCCATTTTTGAAGATTGAAGAATGGTTGGAGGTCTAAGGGACACAAGTTAGTCTCCCTTGGTTCTTTGAATCCACATCCATCTCCTTTCTTTCCAGTTGTGTAGTTGTGTTGCTCGTCGACTCCATATGAACCAAAAAATATTTTGGCAAGCTAAGGGACTGATCTTTTATCCTCCATCACCCTTTTTTCTTGTAAATCATTTAAACATTTTTGATAAGGTTTCACTGTCTTGGTGATCTCTTGGTTGTGTGTGTTTGGGGATCTTTTCCCTTCGATCTCAAACCTTGAAATTACCCAAAAACCCTAGCAATCCTATCTTCCACCCTAAACCCTAAATTATGTAATCCTATAATTGGTGGTATTTGAAATAGAAGCCGTAGGGCTCTTTACTTGGTTTGACCAGACCATTACATCCTTAAGATCTACTAAGGAGAACCCCCTTTGAGCTTTATAGGAGAGTTGGTCATAAGCAAGGGGAGGGTTGGTGAGGTGACAATGGCCCCCTCTTAAGTACAATGGGGTTTACAGTGGGTTTCACACTTGAGCTTTGGGTTTTACCTCGAGAAGTGTAAAATTTTGCTTTAACAATACTTATCCCCAATGATTGCTCTTGCTACATTACAATTAGCAACAATATCAATGATGACTTGAATGACATTGTATGGCCCAATCTCTTGAATGGTTTTAATTAAGGTTTCTACAATATTAATACTAGTCTTGTAACAATTTTAGTGGCTTGCCTTTAACACGTGTCCAACTATCATGTACAATGGATACCCCATGTTTGCTCTAGTCATTTGTAAATTTTATTAGAGCACTATAGATTTTGGCTCTTTCCCTATCCAGGTCCCATTCTTCTAGCTTTGTCATAGTCAAGGCTCCTGTATCATTTAAGGGCACCATTGATGGCTTGCACCATTTCATGTCAATAGGATGTGTTGTCGCCCGATTGTACATGCACCGCGACAATGCTAAGGACGAGGGTTGTCACTCTGATCCCCACCCACTCTGTTCTAGCTGTCTCCCTTCAACAGATTATGGGGGGTAGTCCTATGGAATGAAGTGGAGGAAAGCAATTCGAGAATCAACTTACTTTGGAGACATAGATGATTGGCCTAGCCACTTGGTTGAAGTTAAGCAAGATTATTGATTAAATTAGATTTTCTATTATGAGGCCAGTGCCTTAATGGAGTCACAAATTCTTGCTTCTTATGAATTGGAACTGAATGACCGGATGGACACCCTTTGCTTGATTGGTTGACTAACATATATGATATGCAAATCCTAGGACCTATATGAGATGCAATGATCTTGGTAAATTTTAGTTAAATGGCTGGTCTAAGTGTAACCTTCCTTTAACTATTTTGAAGTTGGTCTCAAGGTAGGTTGTGGGAAAGAGGTTAACAGGAAGTAGGCTAGGGCCTGATTAACGATACCTTCTGTTAGGCTTCTATCACCCGATGCCTCTGGTACTGCAGAGACTGTCTCTCTGACGACTGCAAGGTCACTGTGTTAACCACCGAAGAGTTGCCGAGGCCCCTCAAGCTAAATAAGAAGGGTTGTTTTATATATTTCTATCAACCTAGCTTATGCAAGGAGGTAAATTATTAATGCAAATATAGGTCTAGTATGCTTATGCAAGAGATTAAGAGTTGAGATTTACCTTGAGCTAAGATTTTCTTAAGTTGTTTAAGTACTTAATTAGAATCCTTTTAAGAGTACTTAACAATAGTGAATTGCAATCATTAGACAAGATAAAATGCTTAGAGATACAAGTGTAAATTTCAACAATATTCGACAAGATACTAAGTAACCCAAGATGCCAAATGCTAAAAATAGTCAATCAAGATGTTGATCACAAATTTATGATAGTTTATAGTTATACCAACGACACTACTTCAGAAAAATCAAATCTTAAAAATGTTGTAACAGTAGTGCATAAACCACTTCAAATGATGAAACTTGCCCAACACATAAAAAACTGAAATTCTAATGACCAACAAATGTAATTCAACTTATTTAGATCACTTTAAGATGATGTATTCAGTAAAATTCAGATCTGATTTCTTGATTTTGAGCAGTAAGTAAAGACAGATCAACAAGATAAAACTGCCAAAAATCGCTGGCCTATATGCCAAAAAATAGCAAAATACACTTGAAATTGAAAATTTTAATTTTAGGGCTTTTAGAGAGTTTGATTTAGCAATTTTCAGAACTGATATGTTTATTACAGTGGCGAGTTAACCACAAAGCAGCAAACTAATCAAACCAAAAATAGATGCCCAATATTTCCAAAAATAGTTTTTTTTTTTTGGTCAGAAATTGAAAAATTCTGTTTTTGTCCCTTATTAAGAATTTGATTCAGAGATTTCAGAACTGCAGAAAATTTCAGTTATGCAGAAAAATCCATTAAGCTTAAATGTTAGATTTAGGCCAAAACTCAAATACCCAAGAGGCCAGATATTTGTGAAAATAAAGATTTTGCAATTTTAAATGACTTTGACCATTTAGATTGTGATTTTAGGGCCTAATTATTAGTAATTGGCTCGCTGTAATAAAACTGCAGAAAACAAAGGTTTAGAGGTCAAACCCTAGGCCTAAGGCCTTGAAGATCCCACCGTTGACAATCGTTGAAACTTTAGGATCACTTTGCCGCTTGCAAAATATGAATTTTGAGACTTTAATTCTGCAAACTGCTAAGTATTTAGCTTTAAAACTTCAAATTAGGGTTTCAGGTCAATTTATGGTAAAAGAGGCTAAGAAAATGGAGAAGAAGGCTAGGGGAGACGAATTTGTAGGGATAAAAGGGGCTAGGATGATAGATCGGAGGCTGAAATAGCAAGAGGAGGCAAAAAACTGAAAACCTGTGTGTCAATTTTTTTTTCTCTTCTGGATATGAATTTTGCTATCAAATCTTCAGTAAATGTCCCTGCAAAATTGCCTAGAGACTAAATCTTACCTTCAAGGGCCTAGATCTAGCTCTTCTCTCACTTGATCCCTTGATCCAACCTGCAAAAATGAAAATAAAAACACCTAAACCCCAAATATATACAAAATAGATTTAAAACCCCAACCCAAGTTAGAAAAATAATCTGCACTTAAAACTACAAAATTATTTTACAAATTGTACATGTGTTTTTTAAATAAATTTTGAGAAAATAATTTTATAATTTTTTTTCTTGAAAGAATGGCTAAAACACTTCAGAAGAATTAATGCTCAATGTAGCCCAAACGAAGATTCAATCCATCATATAAAAACTAGAGATCCAAGCAAAGTAACCCTTGCCCACAGTCTGTGAACTTGGAGACCAAGGATTGCGTACCTGCACACACTATGTATTATCTCAAAATAACAATATAAAGCACCACATAGGAAGTCTGTAGTCAATAAATACCACAGATCAGTGACAAGAACACATCAAGTTGCACTCCAAAGTCTTTTATTATAGTAGAAAAAAATAGTTCCCAGCAGGACAATATTTTACAAAATGCTTCAGCAACAATTCTAGCTAGAGATCAAGATGACTAGAGACTCAACTGACTCTCTAATTTATAGATAAATTGTTCAAATGCAAAAATAATGGCTAGTTTCTTTGATCCTTGTCAAAATAATCTTGGCCGTTGATAAACACTTCAAGATCTTTTAATCTTGACCCTTGATTTATTTATTGTTTATTTATTTTTTTATTTTCTATATTATTTTATTATTATTATTATTTTATTTATTTATTTTTGTTATTTTGAGGAATTTTTGAATTTATTATTTTCCGTTTTAATTAGCTTAAAATTAATTATTTAGAGCTAATTTTCTTAAAAAATTGACTTTGCATTAACCACCAAGGTCCAAGGGTCCAAATTTTCTTGAAAATACAATATTCCATTGGTGGAGGACTTTTAAAAATTGACTCTTTTAAGACCCACAAATTTTTCTATTTGGAGAATTTATTTTCCTACGACAATTTAACTTGATTCTAATTAATTAATTTTCTGGCTTAGGATTTAATTTTATTTTGCCAAAAAAATTAATTAAGTTACACATTAGGGGATTTAATTATTTTTCTAACCCTCTAATATATATGATTTTTCATTTACAAGACTCAAAGTGGGATTACATATTTGTCTTAGACCCTCAAGACACATAACCCATCTGCGATTCAATATGATCTTGTAAACCAAGTGATTTGTAATAAAATAATTAAGCCAATTAACTTAAATTATTCCCAAACCACTTTTACATCAGGCTCGACTAAAACACTAGGACTCACCTTATAATTTGACAATGAATTTCACCCTAGCTTTGGGGGTTTAAGTTGGAGGGAAAAAACTCTTTTCTGATTAGCCGTGTCAAAAAACACAGGTAATCAGTGAAGTTAAAAAAACCTCCTAGGATGGAATTTGTCATCAAATGATAGGCTCACCTAGGTTGTTACATAGACTCAAGGTTTTAAAAAGATCATTTAAAATATATAACTTGCAGAATGGGATGACCATGACACATGGCTTGCTGATATGTGAGCCGATCCTTGTTGAAAAAGTTGGTGCTTATTTTGCCAGAAAAATTAATTAATTGACATTGGAGGGGATTAATTATTTTTCCACCTTCAAATATTTTAGTCATGGTGTCTAAGTATGAGGGACCATGCATTAGAATATTTTTTTACATCAGATATTACAAATTCAACCCTCAAAGGGGGAATACACCTTTACATATAGACCCTCAAAATAATTACCCAATTCTCTGACACAACATGATCTAGTATACCAAGTGATCTGTAATAGAATCATCTAGCCAAATAGTTTAAATTATTCTCAAACCGCTTTTACAAAGACCCAATATAACACTAGGACTTACCTAAGACCTTGCCAACGAATTCCACCCTAACTTTGGGGTTTAAGCTGGAGGAAAAACTCTACTGATTATCCGTGTTTAGAAACAGACATAATGCGGTGATGTTACGAAACCTCCTAGGATGAAGTTCGTCGCCAAAATCAAAGGCGTATCTAGGTTTTGTTACATAATTAAATGATCATACTAGCATCATTTACATTATAACTTGTAGAAAGCGGGTTTACAATGATATGTCATATAACTGGCTGATGATTTTGATCTTTAAAAAAATTTGTAAACTGATTCCTTGGACTTGTGACAAAATGGGTGCAATAGATTCCATGGACTCCTTGGATCCTTCTCCATGTGCTAGAAAGAGAAGATTATGTTTTCGTGACACTTCACAGGTTGTTGATAGACATGTTGCTCCCCGAAGGACCTTCAAAGAAAGTAAGAAACCATGTCAGTTATGTTGTACCTCTGAAGATAATTCTAGGTTAGAAACTATGCCAGAGCATCTAAAATATTTTGTTGGTTTTTTTAAATGTTTGGATGACCAATGAATTAAACTAATTCAAATAGGTGCTGAATCTTAATTAATCATAATATAATAAAAGGGTTGTTCTTTAACTCTTGACAGAAATTTGCTTTTAAAATATGTGTAAGGTAGAAATCAAAGAATCTATGGTCTATCAAATATTCAGACATGGTATTTAATGACCCATATGGAAAAGATGCATGTTGTTAGTTTTTGGTAGCATTGGATGTGGTCTAGCCATGAAAATTGGTGGAGAGGCTAAGGCACATGAGTTCTAAAGAACCCGGTGAAATTCCACCTGGATTGTGTTTTATTAAAATAATTAATATTTTTCATGGGGTTCCTAAGTCTAAACTCATGGAAATTAAAGTATTAATGTGTATTAATCAAAATATGGCTGAGGATGTTCTAGAAAGTGGATCAAGTTTTAATCTTAGCCGTTTATTAGAGACTTAATCTCGGCCGTTGAAGTCACAATGAGAAAAGTATAAGAAGGAGTCTTGGGGTTCATTTAGAGAGACACACAATGAGAACAAATTGATCTGGAGTTTGATTTCTGGGGCTAGGAAGTTTAGAATTCGAATTGAGTGATCATTCTGCAGTAGAGGGGTAGGGATAGTTTGGGAATACTGGACAAATAGGCGGAGAGACACTAGTGGAGGCAACACAACAGTTAGAAGGACTGACGTTAGGCCAATATGGGCCCACGCACAACCAAAAGGGCCAACACAGAAGCAGAAGGTGCCCTCACGCAAAAAGGCAGAACTGCTGGAACAACCGGGAAGGTTGACGTAGGAGGCAGAAGAGAGTGCAGAGTTGACGCAGGGCCAGCACAGAGATAACCGGGGTTAGCCAGTTTTGCTACCGGATCAGTTGAAATCTACTGGGTGAAGTGAGGTAAAACTCACTCAGTTTTCGCCCATTGTATTTTCTCTATCACTGGATTGCTGGGAGGGCATCCAACATTGTATTTAGAATTACTGCTTAATAATAGAAAACCCTAAGAGCTGTTGCACCGGTTTTCCCGCATTGGGTTTTTCTGGGTACTATTTTGTCCAAAAATAACTATGTCCTATGTATTTTGTTCTTTGCTCAGTTTTCTATTTCATGTAATCAAATTTAAAGTAGTGTAAGCTGCAGAAATAATTTACTTCAGTATTAAGAAAATAACTTGATAATATTAAAATCACGTAGGGGAAGTAAATTCGGTTTTTGCTGCAGTAGGGGTTCCTTGGATTATCACACATGTAACCTATGTTTACAACCCAACAAAATATTTTTAAATTGATGAAGAAGTGACAATTTAAAGATGCAGAGGAGTTATCTCAAGGAAACAGTCCAATAAACTAATCTATTTAATCTATTATAACTTCACAGGGAAATTCAAACAGGTTGACGTTCAACCTTACCTTACCCAGATTTCTTCATTTAAAATTAAATATATGCAGAATTTACAATATGAAATGAAACAACTGTGAAGAACTCACAAGAACACAAGCTACTTTGAGGCAAATCCAGAATCCTTTCATTAATATCAGAAAAAAACTTCAGATGAATACAATTCTGCTTGAGAGGTTATCCAAGGGTTCAACCTTGTGTACTTTGATCTATGAAGTATTTATACAACTTTTCACAAAATATCTTGATTTAAATATCAAGATTTCTTTACAAAATATCTAAAAAACTGTTTACAAAAATAGTACCAGAATATAGGAAAATTGAATTGCTCAAGCTTTCTGGCATTGATTTCGAGGATTCTGGTGTTGACTCGGACTGAAAAGGCTGCTGCTTTGTTGCTAAAGATTAATATCTATTTACTCAAGAAGTTGACATAATTTATCCTGTCTTTCTTCATTTGGAATGGAAAATTTAATCAACCTTCTATATGTTTCATCCACTTCGGTATATTTCTGGAAAGTGGGCTTGACTATAAACAAATGTTTTATTTCATGCTTGATCAATAAGTCAAAACTTAAGCCTTCCAGGAAATCCTTCCCTGTAATAGTTCCTTTTATGGTGAAAAATTTGGACTTATCTGTTGCTATGGAATATAATTTTTGTTGATAATTTTCCAGTTGAATTAATTTGTCTCCTATCTCCTTTAAACCTGGAAGTCCTTTTTGATGCAGTATATTAAACTTTCTGTGGAATTTTTGAATGTTGGCCTCGAGATTCTGACATTTATTAACTAACTGCAACATTAAATTTCTTTTAGTAAGAACTCTTCTTACTTCAAGAATGGTCTGACTTCTATCTTCAATCTCATATTCTACCAATTCTTCTCTTGTCTCTGAATTTAAAACTTTTATCAAATCAATGGCTTCTCCTGTTTTTTGACCCAATTCTTCCTTTACTTCTTCTATGCCTCCCCTTGATTTCTGCACTAAGTCTTCTTGCTCGAAAATAATTTGAATTGAAAGCCAAATTTTAGTGATGGACTCATTAATTTCTATCTAGATGTTCTTCTTTGCTTGTGTAATTGTCCGTGCCATAGCAGATTCATTCTCTAGAAATTCAATCCTCTGAGTTAATCTGTGAGTGTTCTGAAGTTCTGACAAATAAACATTATCAACTTTCAATTTTTGTTCTTGGAGAATATTAAGCTGAGCTTTCAATTTTTCAATCTCTTGCCATCTGATAGATAGATCTTCCATAGCTTGAATTAATTCAGTTGTTGTATATGTAGATTGTGTCTCCACTGTTGTAGTAGCTGCTGAAGTAGAAGCCTCTGCTATTGATATACCTGTGATTGAAACTATTGTTAGAGGAATGACTGCTGATTGAGTTGATTGTTATTCTTTCTCTTTTAGTAGTTTTTCTATCTCAGTCTCCATTTTCTGAATCCGTGCATTTTGTTCAATGATGATTTTGAACATATCTTCTTTCTCCTTTTCTAGTTCACTAACTTCCTTTGTTTGTGGATATTCAGTAGATGGATGTTTGAGTTGCTTATTTAAGACTGCAATATCAACATTCTTTCTTTTAATTATCCCCTTAACAACTTTTACATTACTGGGATCATATCCCAGTTTAATCACCAAATCCTCTAAAGAATTTATTTTGGTGTTTTTAGCCAAAGAAAATATTTTTTTATAATTTTAATTGAGACTGGATATTATTAACTGAAGCCTGGAGTCTAGATGTTGTCATTGTTGAATTTGTCAGAGTAGAATATAACATTTAACTTGTCTATTTATGCAAATCCATTTGATCAATAGGATGGATTTGTTCAATATTAAAAGAGAAAATGGACTTTTTGTAGTCATCTACAGTTTTAGGAAAAGAAACTTTAGGTTCAAGGAAAGCTATTTGCATTTTTCCTTTCTCAATATCAAACGCAGAGAGAAGTCTGTGTTGTGATGATGCTGTTTGCTTCTAGAACTGAGAATAGGTTGTAGCTTTCAAAATTTCATTCTTCTTTTTGATTTCCTTATATCTTGCAAATATACTTGGTTTAGCCTAATCACAGGCTAATTGTCTTGTTTGAGATGTTTCCAATGGTTCTTGAGAATTTGAAGACGCTGGTGACCCTACAAAAATTTCTTCATTCTGATGGAAAGTAGAAGCAAAAGGGCTTGTTAAGATTATTGTAGTCTGTGTGTTTTCTTCTTGCAGAGACTCTTCTATTGGATTAGTTTTTTGCCTCTTTTTGTATATCTGGAATTCTTTCCCTTGAATTTTTGAATCCAGAGGGGAAACAGTTTCCCCTGGTCTTTTATCCTGCTTTACCTATGGCATTGGAGTCTGTGATGTTGTAGAAGAAAGTACCTATTCCTCTGCTTCTTGCAATGTATTTTCTTGCCATTCATCTTGATTCATGTACTGCTCAATTGCAGGTCTAAGAGTGTGAGCACAAGGAGTAGTTTTCTACTCTACTCTCAACTTTGAGACAATTCCTAAAGGATCATGGACCATGAAAAACTGAGTTTAAATTTCATTTGTGTAAGGAAAATATTTGCCTCCTTTGCTGCTGTTCTGACATTACAAATGAAAGGTCCAACTTGAGTTTTGATCTTAAACTGAGATTTCTTTTTGGTTGACACAAAGTGCAGCTTGCCCATATTTATCATTTGCCTAATATACTCTAATGCAAAAATTCTTATACGAACAAACTTAGGCAATTTATATGGGGGCAATTCACATCCATATACCCTGATCTCTGTGTAGTTTTGATATAGGTACCAGACACTTGTCTTTGTCTGTTCACTGAGATGTAGAATTCTCTTAATCTTAGGTTCAATTATAGGTTCAACATCACTGTTGAGAAGGCAAGAAACTCTGTATAAAAACTGATCCATATAATCACTGAATGTGAATTCATTGGTATTCTTCCTTACCAAGGAAGTGCAATGAATCACAGATTGTGGATTTCCCTGTTCATCTAGTTTCTGCACTGGAAATTGAAATCTATCTGATTGATGAAATAAGAACAAGTAAACCAAGACTGAAGCATGCTTGAAAACTCCTTCGGTGGAAAATTTGAGAAACTGTTCATGGATAACCTCTGCCAAAAATTCACTATAATGAAAAATAACTGAAGGCTTTTCTCCTGCTGAGAACACTGATAGAAAACCTATAAATGCTTCATCAATCCATTGACCAATTTGATAGCCCAACAAACAGGAAACTATAGAAATGATTTGTTTTGTCATATCTGGAAACATTGAGGACGAGAAAGGTGGGTTTGTATTTGGCAATTGAACATTTTCAGGTAGAAATGTTTCAAAATTTTTAGCTCTGTGGGAAAAGTTAGGCTTTTGTAGAGTTCCATGAGGGAGTCTACAGAGAAAGGGTGCAAAGACGCTGAATTTTGGATTTGTAGCATCTGGCATATGGATTCAGAGGTAATTGTGAATAAGATGTCATTGTTTTGGGCAACAATAACTCTCTGACTAGGTATGTATTTGAAATGGCACCGTGAGACAAATTCTGGGAAATGGTGAGTTTGTGGAAAAACGAATTGAGGTAGGAAGGAGTCCCACAAACTCAATTCGTCACTGAGATCAACAAATTTTTGTTTTAACCAATGTTGGAGTTCGTAGAGATCAAACTCACAATTGGTTTAAGAGATTTTGTAATGCTGATCCACTAAGGGCTGGTGATCTAAGTCAATTACAGGGGGAAGCATAGGGTTTTCCACTACGACTTTAGATTACCCTTTGAAGACATTCTGAAAAGAAATGGAAGAGGAGACTGTAATTACCCAGGAGTTGGTTGGTTGAAAGCTGTCTGGCTTGATTCTTGGTTGCAGTAGCAGGCTTGGTCGCTCAACATCATAGAATGGTACAGAAAAGGAGCAGCTGAACAGGGTTTTTTATTTTATTTTATTGGCGAGAGCATTTTCCGTTAAAAATGTCCGTTAATGGAGCGGGTTCATTAAATCTTGACAACTGTTATATCCTTCAACGAATAATTAACGGTAATATGATAGTTGAAACAATGAAATAGGAACGTGACACTTGGCGAAGGAGGATTGGATTGCCAGGAGCGGGAATGATAGTTGTTATTTAGGTAGGAAGGTGGATTTCGAAGGGGGGTGAGCTGTAAGTGGTTTAGGCGGAGGGGAGTCCAAAATCATCAAGGGAGCAACATGTACACAAAGCGGGATAAAGGGAATCCGCTTTTCGGACCCCCCGCCCTTTGATTAACTGTCGGAGGGGCAAAGGGGGTTTGAAATCATTTGAGGGTAGTCGATTTGGGCAGAAAAGATCGTGGCGCTTTATTGTAGCATTGTGGGTAACACATACGACAAACAAGTCATATCAACAAAAACTTTATTAGAAACTAACTAATCGCATTTAAAATTGCGATTTAAACTAATTAACATCATTTATTTAATATCTAATGTGAAATTTAAGCTGGTTCGCATGTTTTCGATTTTTCTAAGGGTTTTCATCATTTTTTTTGTTTTTTGGAATATATATCTATTTCTTATTTTTATCATTTTTTTCATATTCATTTTTTATATACCATTTTTCATTTTTTTCTTTATATATACGTTTTTTTTTGACATATAAATGAAAAATGCAGAATAATGTTAGACAGGTTCCAAGGATATGTTGTAGCCTGAGCAACATTATGAAGGATGAACCATGCACTTTTGAAGTAGTGAAAGATCAAGTGTGGAAAGATGCAATGGCTAAAGAATATGAGTCCATCATTCATAATGATGTATGGGAAGTGGTTCCAAAACCACAAGGTAAATTTGTTGTGTCTTCTAAATGGCTGTATAAAATTAAACATGGTGTTGATGCCAGTATTGAAAAATATAAAGCTAGATTTGGGGCCAGAGGTTTCTCTCAGAAAGAGGGAATAGACTATGATGAAATCTTTGCACCTCTTGCCATTATACAACCATTCGATATATTGTGGCTCTAGCTGCTAGCCAAGGATGGTCTCTTCACCAAATGGATGTGAAGACTACTTTTCTGCATGGCTTCCTCAAGGAAGAAGTATTTGTGGAGCAACCATAAGGCTTTGAAGTACATGACCGGAAAACTCATGTGTGTAGACTGAAGAAAACTCTCTATGGTTTGAAGCAAGCTCCAAGAGCTTGGTATGCCTGCATTGATAGCTTCTTGATGAAGATTGGTTTTACTAGAAGTAATTCTGATCCAAATATTTACTTCAAGACAGTCCAAGATATGCCTTTTGATTCTGGTATTATATGTTGATGATTTATTTATGGCCGGTGGTGAAACTCTTATCCTCCAGTGTAAGAGGGATTTAGCTTCTGAATTTTAAATGAAAGATCTTCATTTGATGCACGACTTTCTAGGTCTTGAAGTATGGCAAAAAAGAAAAACCTGGTGAGATTTTCCTTTCTCAAGGAAAATATGTTGTCAAGATGCTAGAAAGATTTGGTTTGACAAAATGTAAATGCATGAATACTCCAATGGAGATGAACTCCAAGAAGCTGTGTGGTAAAGCTGCAGGTCTTGATTTGGCAAGTCCTTCTGAGTATTGACAACTGATTAGGGCATTGATTTTCTTAGTGAACACTAGACCAAACATATGTTTTGCGGTCAGTACTTTGAGCCAATATACGATTAATCCATCACATGCACACTGGATTGTTGCAAAAGCATGTGTTGAGATACCTGCATGGGACCATCAATCTTGGATTGAGATATACTACTAAAAATGTAAGACTTCATGGATATACTAATGTTGATCGGGCTGGTAACTCTGCTAATAGGAAAAACACTTCTAGGTGTTGCTTTAGCTTTCTGCCATGATCTCTTGGATGAGTAGAAAGCAAAAGTCAATTGAACTAAGCACAATTGAAGTTGAGTACATTACTGCTAGCATGGCCAACTGTGAAGTAGTTTGGATAAGAAAGCTTTTTGGGGAACTATTTGGGAACTTTCGAAACACAACAGTTATATATTGTGACAATAAGAGTGGGATTCGTCTTGCAGAAAATCCCGTGTTCCATGACAAGTTCAAGCACATTGAGATCAATATCACTATATCTGGGATATGGTGCAGAGAGGAGCAGTGAGGCTCCATCATATTGTGACTATTGATTAGATAGTTGACATTCTTACCAAGCCTTTACCAAAAGGAAAGTTCTTGGTTTTTAGAAAGCAACTTGGACTTATGGTCGTGACCCTTTTGGGAAGCGGTCACAGTTGATTGAGAACACTGAGCTGCCTTTTTCCCCTGTCAGAGCTCACATGATTAGGGAATGATTCCGGAAAGCTCTTGAGGATGAGGGACCTCTGGTGTAGTGTGTGCCACAAGAATAGGCCTCAGTATGCATTTGACCCATAGTGTGGGACATGGGAAGAGCCACCTATTTGGCCAATAGGTGTAGTGAGACTTGTTTAGGATGTAGGTGTTCCACCACTTGATGTTTAATGAAACTTGGTTGTGCGAGATCCTTGTCATGTGTTGACAAGTGGATCCCCCTAAGCAGTGATGAGCCTTGGATGTGCGAGATCCTTGTCATGTGTTGATAAGTGGATCCCTCCAAGCAGTGATGAGACTTGAATGTGCGAGATCCTTGTCATATGTTGACAAGTGGATCCCCTCAAACAAAGATGAGACTTGGTTGTGTGAGATCCTTGTCATATCTTGGCAAGTGGCAATCCCCCCCAAGTGAATATAGGGTGATAGATTAATCTCCCTTGTTGTTTGTGGATATAGGGTGGTAGCCGGAGCTCCCCTATGATGATTATTCTTCATTAGAGTGAGACATCATTGTTCCAGATGATACAAAGCATAGATGCATGTAGGTGTTCCACCACTTGACGTTTAATGAAATTTAGTTGTGCGAGATCCTTGCCATGTGTTGACAAGTGAATCCCCCCAAGTAGTGATGAGCCTTGGATGTGCAAGATCCTTATCATGTGTTGACAAGTGGATCCCTCCAAGCAGTGATGAGACTTGGATATGTAAGATCCTTGTCATATGTTGACAAGTGGATCCCCTCAAACAAAGATGAGACTTGGTTGTGTGAGATCCTTGTCATATGTTGGCAAGTGGCAATCCTCCCCAAGTGAATATAGGGTGATAGATTAATCTCCCCTATTGTTTGTGGATATGGGGTGGTAGTCGGAGCTCCCCTATGATGATTATTTTTAATTAGAGTGAGACATCATTGTTCAAGATTATACAAAGCATAGATGAACAAAGATGAGTAGAGAATAGAGATTTTTATTGCAGAAAGAAATTCTTCTCTAGCCAAGAGGGAGTGTTGAAAATTCGCAGCTCAAGGATGAATTTCTAAAAATAGAAAGTCTAAAAATAGAAAGACTAAAAATAGAAATTCTAAAAATGGAAAGTTTAAAATTAGAAAGTCTCAAGATAGTAAATCACCTTGCATCAATTGGTAACAAGTATTTTGATGAAAAATCACTTCTGATCATCAATCAATCCTAATAGTTCAATTTCGACTTAATCATCAATATTATCATTAATATTATCACTGTTATTCTTATGATACTATTATATTATTATTAAAAATAAATTCAAGTCTCTCAATCATGGCTCTCAATAATGTTCTCTTACACTAATTAATGCTCTTACATTCTCTTACCTCCCATTAAAAGACTCGTCATAAAATATTCCTCTTACGCATGTCATAAAAGATTCCTCTTACAAGGCATGGCATGCAAGATTTCTCTCACACTCATTAAAGGCATGTCATAAAAGATTCCTCTCACCATCTCATCTAAGGCATGCGTTTCCTCTCCATAATGGAATTCGTATTGTCTCTCCTTAATGGCAAGAGTTACTCTTCCCTAAATGGAAAATGTAACTCCTCAAGGCATGCGTATTGCTTCTCTTTTATGTCAATAATTCATTGCTCTTCCTATATATATGTGTCTCATATCATCTCACCTCACTTACTTGTGCATTATGAATTTGAACTTGAGAGAGAGTTGGAGAGACTTGAAGAAGATTGTGAGAGAGAGAGACTCGGAGAGTAAGAGCAGAGCTTGGTGAGCTAACATTGATTATGAGTTTGCTTCAGTTGCTGCTACTAGTGATCTTCATGCTACAACTTGTTTAGGTTTGGGTGAACTTTCTCATTCTCTTGATCTCTCATTGTACTTTGTATCTACATTGAACTATTGATATCTAATAGAAGAAGAATCTAGTTGGGTTTTCCCCTTGTGGGTTTTTCCCTGGGCATTGGACCTAAATTCTTTGTCTCATTGTGTTCTTTGTTGTCTTCTATTGTGCATATGGTTTATGTTCTATCTACAATTGCTTAACTAATATTGCAACATAAAAAAGTTTTGTAATTTGTGATTGTTACAACATAGAACATCAAAATTTCAACATAGTCATGTCTAGAAGCACCACTGTCCATGAGCCGGGCACCCTTGGCTATAGTGCTAGAAAGGAAAGACAATACTAAGAACTCCTTGAATCTCGCACCGAACTCATTGGCTTGAGTATTTGTAGAAGCTGCAACTTGTTGCGCCTTTCCTTTATCCTTCTTGTTCGGACACTGTGAGGCATAATGGCCACTCTTGTGGCACACAAAACATTTTACTTTGCTTAGATCTTTTTTCTTTCCGTCCTGTGAAGTAGACTCTCCACCTGTATCCTTGTTGACCTTTCCCTTATTGAGAAATTGATAGGGGCAACAATTAGGGTCATTTATCTTTACTTGATTATTGCTTGTGAAGTTATGTTGTCTTCTTATTATTTTATTATGTTTTGTTCATCAAACAATTACCAAAACCATAGATAATGAAGATCACAAATAGATGATGGACAGAAGATGTAGGCTCCAAGCCAGGGCAAAACCCCTCCAAGGGGAAAACCCAAGAAAATCTTCTCTTCTTATAGAATCAGATCAAATGATGAATGATGAATCCAAGACCCAAACAACAAGACCAAGACCTCCAACACGACCCAAATCAACCCTACTTCCAAGCTCTTCTAGTAAGTCAAAGTCAAACCAAGTCAAAGCCTTTCAAGTCAGCTCCAACAACAAATTTCAACCCTCAACAACAAAATTTCGGCCCCCAACAACAAAATTTCAAACCTGTAGTGATCTGTAACTTCGGTGCTACGATAACTTCAAAACATCGCACGTGTGAGAGATTTAGGACAAAGTTTAGGGCAAAAACTTCGATTTTCTTTCTTCTTTCTCTCTCTTGCTTCCCAACTCTTCTTGAATTTCGCTCTTCTTGTCTTGGAAATCGAACTTGGTTTAGTGGTGCTTCAAATGAGGTCGAGCTATCTCTATTTATACACATCCAGGAGGTCGAATTACCCCTTCCAGGGCCAAGTTGACGAGGTAGGGCCAACTTGGTCTTGTTTGTTAAAATTTGTAACTAGGTTTGATCTTCCTAATATGTCATGTACTCTGGATTTTTGTATATTTTGTAAAAAGAAAGAAAAAAATTATTATTGTTATTTTATAATATGAGTTTCATGCTCAAGGTTATTTTTATTTTAGGTCAAAGCACCCATTGTGTGCTTCTAGGGATTGTCAAAGAGTCATGGAGTCAATAGTCATTATCTTATGTAAAAGACCCCTTTGGGCATTTTGTAACAAGTCAAAGTATTAATTTTTGAGTAAAAAATGTAGATCTACTCTTCCAAGTCCAAGTCAGCTTGGCAGTGAAGAAGTCGGCCTCATAAGGGCTATTTGTCCTCCTTAGAAGCCTATATATAAGAAGCCATCGACCTCATTTGAAAAACTATCTCATCATTCGATCAAGGAAGCAAGACAAGAAGAAAGAAATGCAAGCAAAGATCTAGAAGAAAGAAAGAAGGCCGAAAAATCTGATTTTTACTCTCTATCTCCCACATGTGTGAAGGAGGCTAGGGTTTTTGCTGCACCTACAAACCCTAATTTCTGATCGCTCAAGAAGGACTGAAATTTGAAGTGAGGAAGCTTATTTGATGGTCTACTAGCCTAGAAGGAAGAAGCAACTCAAGCAAAGGAGAAAGAAGCCTAAAAGAAACCCTAATCACCCACTCATGCGAATTACAACAATTGGAAGAGGGCTGAAAGTTGCAGACTTGCAGAAAAGGCCAAAATATACTGCTGGGGTCGAAATTATGCATTTTCAAGAAGGTTTGACTTTGTGGAAGAGAAGCTCATCTACATAAGGTTGACTTGTTCTTGGAAGGGTCTTAGGCTTGGGTCTAAGGGTCTTGGAATTCATCATTTGAAGATTCTATAAGAAGAGAAGAATTTCTTTTGGGTTTTCCTCTCTAGGAGAGGTTTTGATCCTGGATAGCAGCCTACATCTCGTGTCCTTTTTTTCTATTGATCTTCATATTTGGTAGCTGTTTGATGATAAGAACACTATAATAATCAAGAAAAGGAGAAGCTAATTATAAATTCTACAAGTTGAAGTAATGAACATCACAAACAATTATCAAAGTAAAGAGAAATCACCCCTAATCTAACTGCCCTAGATTTTTCAACATGGTATTAGAGCTAAGGTGATAAGCAAAGATAGCTTGAAGAACATATCAATTGAAAAGAATGCAAAAGGGCCAAACATAAGAGGAGAAGAAATAAGAAGATCTAGTCATCACATCCCAAGGCCTCATCATCATCTTAAAGAAAGGACTCTTAAAAAAATAAAGGGGACCTAAAAGACCACACCTCCATCTCATCATCTAGAAGAAGGAAAGACACTACACACTTGAAGCATCTTGGAAAGCCTCCCACATTCTACATCAACATTAGAAGGAGAAAGAAGACAAGTGACCTTTGAAGAAAGGATCACACCTCAAGCATCTTGAAAAAGAAGCATTGTCATTTTTGAAGAAGGAAGAACATCCCTCCCTTATTCTAAAGCTCACACTCTAGTGGAAGACATCATCATCAAGGACGCATCTTCATTTGTCAAATAAGTACTTTATATTCTTGTCTCAATCTATGAATCAAATGACTACTTTCTACAAGGAAAACAACAAACTTGTTGGGACATCAAACTACCTTGCATGGAAGAAGAGAATAGATTTGATTCTCATAGAAAATGAAAATTTTGATTACGTTATGGGCTCCATCACCAAGCCTCCTCAAGATCAGGCTCAAGCATTATCAAAATATATGAAAGGAGAAATAAGGGCTCAAAGAATCCTCATTGAATCTATCAAGGATTCTCTCATTTCCTTTGTAGCAAAATTGAAGTCATCAAAAGAAATCTATGAAAAGTTTTTAGATCTATACTTTGTAAGTACAATTGGAGAAATAATATCCTTAAGAACTGAATTATACAAAATGAAAGTAATAAAGGAAGAAGGGTGTAGCTTCATATCTCATGAAGATATCACAAATAAAATATCATCTAGAAGAGCTAGGAGAAACCGTGTTAGATCCAGAGATGACTACCTGTGTATTAAATGCATTAGCAAAAGAATGGGGCAACTTTTTATTAAACATTTATGCAAAGAAGGAAGCTACACTGTTCCATGACATATGGGCTTTATGCAAAATTAAAGAAACAAGATTAAAAGCAAAGGATGACGTTGAATCAAATGAGCCAACACAAGCATTTGCAGCTATGTCAAGGAAGGTTTAGAAAATTTGAGCCTCAAAAGAAATTTCAAAAGAAAGTTAACATGTCTAAGATTCAGTGCTATGAATGTATGAATATGGGCACTACAAAAGGAATTGTCCTAAACTCAAGAAGGGCAACAAGAAAAGAAAAGAAAGAAGTGAAGTCCATGCAACCGAAGAAGTGGAAGAACCTAATGAAAAGAAAGCAAAGAAAGAAGAAGTGAGAGACCTCTACTATTAAAAATCTCTAATATATTGAAGTTCATTTTCAGATAGCAGTGATGGTAGAAAGCATTGCAGTTAAAATAGGAAGCAATATAGCAGTATTGAGATAGCATCATATTAGAAGCATAAAAGGATAACTGATGTAGTAGTTTGCATGATTGAAGCAAGTCATTTAGCAAGATTGGAAAATAAGAGCTCATCACACCTCATCATCATTATATTGAAGTATTTGCAAAAAAGGATCATCAAGATCCTCCTCAAGAATCTTTGTTGAAAAGGTTCATCACTACTTAAAGAAGCAAATGTTACATATACAGTCTACATTCCACTTAATGTGGGAGCCATAGTTTAGAAGGATGAAGGTATGATGACAAGAAGTGCAACATAATGGTTGGATTTAAGTATTTCTCATCTTCAAACAAGGGAAAAGGAAGCTGCTAAAGGAAGTCTAGATGACCATATGAAGAAAGAGGTATGCATACATTGATAACATTTTGATAGATAGACGAAGTCATGTCTTCATCTTGTTTTAGAAAAGGATGATTGAAATGCTCTATCTCATGAGCATGTTTGAAGAAGAAAACTCGTTTATGATTGATGCATGAAGGCATAGATATAATATGCATTGAACTCTTTTACATATTGGTAAAGTCAACATTATTTAACCTCATGAAGAATATGAGGTAGTGGGCAACAATTGTTCCTTTAAAGGAGCTATGTATAAAAATCCCGAGAAAGTAGTGTGTGAAGAAGTTGAAAATAGAGTTCGTAAGATGCATCTACATGGACAATCAACATTTGATGTAAAGAAGGATTGGTTATGACATTTCCAAGAAGAAATTATGAAAAACCCCGATAAGTATGATGAAGAAGGATAACCTTGGCAATGAAAGCCTTGGAGATGGATTCGTATAGAAAAGGATGTTGATGTTGCAAAAGAAAATGATTGGATAGAAGGCCATCATAAAGAGGTAATTTCAGTTTAATGTTCACTTTTGATTTTTAAAAGAAAGCATTTGGTTGGATTGAAACAGGGCTACCAATAGAAGGTTGTAGAAATTCTCTTACTACTAGTACACAAATTTGGATGGATGATTCTGAAAGAAACATGACTTGGAAGAGGTAGCAGTATGAAGGATAACCAAATGATGACAAAGAAGGTCACTTTCGATGATAAGAAGGATGACATGACTAGTTCTACACTCAGTTTTTTTGTTGAAGGAAAGTGATGAGAAAGATGGTCGAAGCCCTACGAAGAAGTTATGGAAGAAGATGGCTCCATGATGTAGAAGTTGAAGTTTATTCATGACATGATGATGCAAAAAAAGGAGCTCTACAAGCAACTGATAATACCATGATCTCCATAGAAGAATGGATAGCTGTTGTTGTAAACAAGTCCCTAGTTAAGAGGGAGCTTGGGTGTATTCCTTTCATGTAAGGGAATGAGTATTCCTACTTATCAACCAAGTCCATAAGTAGGGAGTGTATTCGATGAGTAGATTCTCCCTAGTTGAAAGGGAGAGATAGACACATCATTCTTGTCTTCACATCATGAAGAAAGAATGGAGGATTCTGTAAGCATTTGAGACCGATACTTATTGGGATAGAAGTAGTCTCGGGAACCGATACTCTTTGAGGATGAGGTAGGGCATCCAAGACAAGAGTAGTCAAAGAGGAGATTCCTTGAGGATGTGTAAATCCAAGAAGGTAATGGTCCTAAAAGGAAATACCTTGTGAACATCCGGATGGGGTATGTGCCTAAAAACAACATCATAACATCATTCAAGCCCACCAAGATAGCTCAATAATACAAAGAATAACCTCTCAAGACGGAAAAATAATGAATATGATGAATTGTTGGGCCATTGAGGGGGCCTGATGGAGTCAAAATGTGCCAAGTTGAGTGAAAAGGCTCCAAACATAGTGGACAAGGGGTTGGGCCTTTGTTTTCCAAGCAAGTCACATGGGGTGCTCCCAAGTGGGTGTGGGGGCACAATGACATTCTCATGGGTCTCCAAGTGGATTGATAATGCTTATAAACCACTTGTAAGGGCTAGGATGATGACATATGCCCTCCCTTTGTCTCCCGTAGTGAGACACATCCTCATTTGGACCTTGGAACATTTGCCAAGTGTATGATGCAAGTGTGGAGCCGACTAGACATGGTGAATCAGGTGCATCTTCCTCATCCAAAAGGTGGAACACGAGCAATCACTGAATGGTTCTAGGGATCCATGAAGTGTTGTCTGCTATGGTGGAGGCCCATGGCTCTCTACACTCACCCGACAAGTGCCAATGTGACCCGTTGGAGGGCTTGGACCCCGTATAGGGAGATCAAAGTTCAATCCCCAAATGGAGACCCACCCGCAATCTTGCATAAGATCCAATGTGTCCCCTTTCCCTCCAATACAACAAACCATTATAGTAATGAAGTAAATGATCGTACAAATCACGAAATCAATTGGGCACTTCATGGTGGCATGCCCTTCCATAGTGGGCTTTGGCATGTATAGGTGTTTCCAAGCTTAATAAGGGGGTTAACCAAGGACCTTATTAGGTGGTTTCAACCTTTAAAGGGGGTGACATGTCCGTGGTATATCCATTGATGGGTAGGTGGCATGTGATATAGTGATGGAACAGAGTGGGGATCAGGGGAAGGCCCCTGGCCACATGTCATGGTACAAGGGTAGCTATGATGAGGGAAGCCGACACTTGGGTCTATGAGTGTAGGAGGGAGCAAATCGTGGTACATGAGTTACCTTGGCCTTTGTTTTTCCACCCTTCTTCATATGCCTTTTGCCTTTGATTGATTTTTTTTTTTTTTATAACTGCTCGAGGCTCCATGGGATGATAGCATGAAGTGTAGGATATAATAGTAGATTTTCCCTTTTAAGGTGGGGCAACTCATTACCCACGAGGGGTTGGGACAATCATGGGTTCCTTAGAGTGAAGGGGGCTCATCGAGGGCCCATAGGAACCAGGGTGCTGGCCATGAATGAGGGGTAGAGCTCATATTTGGCTTTTGCCCACGTGTTAATTTTGTATGTGCTGACCATCTTTTGCATTTTGTGGTACATTTCCTATTGTGAGTGGCCAAATTGTGCTTTTTCTTTTCTTTTTAGTTGCATCAACCTTTGGGCATTGTTCCGGGCTTGACCTAAAGTGTGGACAAGGGGAGGGGGAGGCTAACCCTATGTGGACCTAGTGGACACATGTGGACTCGAATGGGAAAAGTGATGAATGGGGTTAAAATGAGCGGAGGGGAGTGATGTATATGGTTTCGGCAAGCTTGGTCAACCTTGCTCTCAGAACTTGGTTGAACAAATTGCATTCTGGTAAGTGTTCATTTTCTCAAACAGGAAGCCCTCCATAATATCCATCTGCTTCTCCCTAACTAACTTTTCGGTCTTTTCCTTTTGGATTTTGAGCTAGATTCATGTTCAAGTGGCGACTCAACTTCTTTATTTTTTTACAAGAATTTTTGCTAGAAGCTCGCTTCTTGTGGATCTCTTGATTTTTTTTTCAAGGATCTCCCTCTCTGACATCCATTAGCTCCTTTTTCCCTTAATCAAGTCATCATGAATGACTTGTTCGCCCCTTTGCATTTTACTAACATTCCTCATGATATTCCAGTAAATTCCATTAATAAATTGCGTTCTTTCACGGTTAATAATGCGATCACTGCTAGAAATCATCTCATAAAGTTTGATCTTTGTATGGAAATGTTATGTGATTCTTGACGTTATGAAGATGTCAGGATGCAACTCTTTGTCCTTTCCTTGGATGATGATGCTAAGAAGTGGGTTTGTGATTTTCATAACAACTTTTTTGATTCTTTACAAGCCATCATCAATGCTTTTAAAGATGGATATAGAGATCTAAAGATTCACTTTCCACTAATTACAGTGTAAAGAAAGATGACCCTGTAAAGGACACAATTATCGCAGAAAGGGTTCAAGAGAACCTGTTGCTTCAACCTTTTCCATATTGCAGACCTTGTGACCATTTCCATGATGAATCCACTTGTGCCATTGCAAGAAGAATCATCGATAGTGTAAGGGCAAGGATGAAGGATCAAATTGATATTGATGATGAAAAAGAAAATGATAAACATCTTATCAAGGAATTAAATCAAATGATTAAAGACATGCAATTCAGTCAAGCTCAACAAATGAAAACCATGAAGCGCACCCAAGAGAATCACTCTGAGGAAATGAGATCCATGCACACCAAGTTGATAGCTATAGAAGAAAAACATGTTGAAGAGCTGAGCACCATAAAGGAAAATCATGAGAAAGAAATGAGCTCTATGCAAAGACAGGGAAGTCAGTCTTTAGAACAAGTTATTAGCCACAAAAGAACATGTCGAGGAATTGAAAACCATGGAAATTAAGATGACCACCATGCAAGACCAGTTGATGACCATGGAGGAAAACCATGCCAAGGAGATTAATGCTATGAAGGATGAACATTATGACCAAATGGATGCTATAAGAAATGAAAAGATCACTCTTCAGAATAAGTTGCAAATCATGGAAAAGACACAAGAGCAAAAATTTCAGCATAGATCAGATCACAAGCCTCCCAGCTCACTGAAGCATTTTCCATCTCATTGCAAGGAGGTCACCTACCCCATTAGAAACAGGTTAACTAGAAGTGCCATGGTTGAAAAAGGAATTGAGAAAGATCAAAATTATGTATCACCTTTGACAGAGTATATTCAGAATAAGATTGGGCATAGTTCAGATTCTTCTGATCTTTCATCCGAGCATTTTCAAGATGAAGACAAAAAATATTCATTGGTCCCATTATTGACATCACATCCCACCGGGAATAAAACTAAAAAGCAGAAAATAAGAAGGAAGAGGTTTGATGCATCTAATGGCTAAGAGAAGCTCAATATACAGATAAGTCAATGTCCCAGGATCTTCAAAATTCAACATGGCACATCAGAGAAGCAACCCACAAACTTGCTAGAAAGTCTGCAGATGCTCAATATGCACTATGTTGAAGACATTTGATGACATAGGGAATCGTTGTATAGTATCTCTAACCCAACTCCCTTTCATTTATGTCATTAGTTAGTTTTCTTTTTATGCACTTATGTTATATGTCTGTACATTTCAGTTTGTTAGAGTAGATTTCCCTATTCCAGTAGAGATTTTATATATGCATGATGATTTTGATCATGATGTAGGAGCATTCAGC
>APFE031448419.1:9192-95956 GCA_000404065.3 Pinus taeda | reverse complement strand
CTAGCCCAAAGATATGCTGGACATAGAAATTGAAGAAATATCGCAGCTAATGATGCAATAGTTCAAATGGAGAAAAATAGTAGTAGCAGGAAGGATGATCAATCAGAGTTTGAAGCTGATTGACAAGAAGAAGAACATGGAGCAAAAGACAACAAACATACAGCAGCAACAAAGGAACAAAGCATCTGGACAGTTACAGAACAAAGTATGGGATCCAGGGAGACAAAGATCAGAAGACACATGATCAGGGGATCATGAATATTTTCTACTTTGGGAGTCTAATGCAGGAAAATTCAGCCCAAGGAAAATCATTGTAAATAGTAGACATAGGGGGTCATGCATTTTAAGAATTAGTTTTCCTAAGTCTCAAGTCAATGTAATATTTAGGCCTTTAAGTGTGATTTAATTAGATAATGGGAGAATATGTAAATGCTCTCAAAATAAATAAATGAGAACATGAGTGGTAACAAGAGAGAGCTTTTAGGCATTAAATGGGAAGCTGATAAGAAGACTTTTCTGTTTTAAAACAGAGGAAAAGATGGGATAGATAAAGTCTCTAGGAGACTTATCTGCCACATATGTATGCATGCAGAGAGCTTTAGGGCTTTTTTTAAGAGGAGTGATTGGATTCTCCAATGATCCAATCCAATGCATTCTTATAAATAAGTGAACCTGCGTGTTCAATAGGAGGAGGCCACAAATAGTAGAATCAGGCCTATGTGTGTGTGAGCGAGACTGAGGAGTGTCGAATGTAAATTGTGTTTTACATTAATATATGTACAGAGTTATTTCTGAATGTCTCGAAAGAGTTGAATGTGTGTTTAAGTGTTGATTTTTATGTGAACTTGTAGGTTATGTGACAGGGGGTTACAGACAGAGTTCTGCGGAACACGCAAAGGAGACATTGAGGACTGTTCGAGCAGAACAACGAAGTGAAATTGGTGAGACAGAACCCAAGTGGAACGTAGAGAGAGAAAAACGATTTAGAAGAATTGAAGGGATCATCGAGTCCAATTGGAGTAGCAGAGCGAAGCTCTGGAGAGATAGCGAAGCTGAGAGTTCGAAGACATAAGCTTAGATCAGAGTGGCGCATCAAAAATAGTGAAGAATCAGAACCTTTAGAAGAACCAAATCACCGAAGAATTGAAGAAACCGTTGAAAACTTCATAGTAAAAGGATTGAACAGAGGAGATTGATGCTCAGGAACCGTTAGATTTGGGAAGATCAACGGCTGAGATCGAATTGGCCAAAAATATCGCATCGCATCAATACAAGTGGAAGGAAACAGGCTTATGGAATTGCCGAATTCCGATAGAGCGATATAACCAGACCCGAAGGTCATAACGGTGGATTTAAATCCCTATTGGGTTTGAAGATATGATCGCATTGGAGGGAGGAGAAGAGCGATAGTCGATAAGTGAAGTCGGAGGTGTCAACAATCAGAGGTAAAAGGTATTGGTGTTTGGAAAAGGCAGAGGTCGGAGCAACACTGTGGAGCGATAATGACACGGACCCGACGGAGGTTATAGTGGCGCATTTATAACCTTTGAGATCCATTATGTGTGTTTTAGAGCGGTTTTCCTATGTATTGGCCTAAAGTGTGGGCTGAGTCTGCCAATACTAAAACATATATAATATGTTCCGATAGTTGATATCGGAATCAGAGGAGTGATGCAACTTTATATGTAGTGTGCCCGCGGTGGAAGCGAATGCCGATTACGATGAGGGTTAACCTCGGGGTCTGTGCAGAACCCGTGTAGTGGCAAAGGAAGTTGTGTTTTGAGCATTTTCCCTTTATACAGGGATCTTATAAGGAAGAGCGCCAATAGAGCATTTAAGTGATAATATATATTTTAACCAAAGGTTGAGAGGATTGGTTATATATATATATGCGGCTAAAGGCTTGAACTATGGCTTATAAGGGTAGATTGAGTCCTGAGGGGAAGTACTAGCGAGGTGATTGAAGTTCCATTACAAAGGAACTGTGTAAGAGGGCCACTTGACCATTTATGGTCTGAAGATTTGACTCCATTGAATAGAGTCAAATACCTGGGACGGTTGTGGATGCATTGTTAAATGCATATTGTGGGTATATGCTAGGTAACATGGTATCAGTTTGGCTAAGTATGGTTATATGCTGGGAACCCATGCATCGATCGTGAGTAGATATCTATTTGATGGACTTCTTTTTTCTTGGATACATGATTTTGGATTGTCAATTCACTTCAATGAAGCAATGTGTCCCCATATGGAGCCAGATGTTGCACCTATTTTGTCACAAGTCCAAGGAAGTAGTTGTACAAATATTTTCAACGTTTAGAATCATCAACTAGCTAGTTCTTATGTCATTGTAAACCCAATTTCTGCAAGTTATAATGTAAATGATGCTAGTACGACCATTTTATTATGTAACAACCTAAGTAAGCCTCTGATTTTGGCAACGAATTTCATCCTAGGAAGTTTTTCGTCTCACCAAATTATGTGTTTCTAAACACGGATAATCGACAAAGTTTTTCCCTCCAGCTTAAACCCCAAAGCTAGGGTGGAATTTATTGACAATGTCTTAGGTGAGTCCTAGTGTTTTTAGTAGAGTCTATTTTAAAAGTGATTTGGTAATAATTTATGCTATTTGGCTAAATTATTTTATTGCAGATCACTTGGTCTACTAGATCATATTGTGTTGCAGAATTGGGTAAATATTATGAGGGTTTATAGCAAACAGGTATCCCCATTTGAGGGTTGAAATTGTAATTATTTGATGTAAAAAATATTTTGGTGCATGGTCCCTCACAATCCGACACCATGGCTAAAGTATTTGAGGGTGGAAAAATAATTAACTCTTCTTGTGTCAATCAATTTTTCTGGCAAAAATAAAAATTAAATCCCAAGCCAGAAAATTAATTAATTTAGAGTCAAAAAATAAATTCTAGAGAAATTAATTTCTCCAAGTGAAAAATGACCAAAAAATTCGTGGTTCAAAAATAAGTTATTTTTTAGAGGTCCCCCATAAGGCAAAAATGGTTATTTTAAGAAAAATTGAGCCGTTGGACCTTGATGGTTAAGTCAAAGTCAATTTTTTGAGGAAATTAATCCGAAATAATTATTTTTGGATTAATAAAAAATGGTTTTAACGAGAAATTCGAAAATTCTTCAAAAATAAATATTTTCGACGACAAAAAAAGATGATCAAATATTTATCAATGGTCGAGATTACTTTGATGAGGATTAAGCCAACTAGCCATTATTTTCCACTTGGAGGGATTTCTGTATAAATAGAAGGGATTTTGCTTCTATCCGTGATCTTTGGCTGATGTAATTTTGTAAAAGTTGGTGTGAAGCCACTGTTCTACCCGGAACGTTTGAAATTCATGATAAAAGACCTTGGGGTTTAGTTCATGGTGTCTTTGTCTCATTAATCTATGGTACGTGTTGGGTACGTGCTTTCCTATATTGTCCTTAAAATTTTGTAAACTTGTTTATAGATTAGATGGTGATAAGAACATTTCAATAGATTTTGGGTCTATTTTAGGTGATCTGATTCGCCATATGTTTAACAAATTTTCTTGAAAAAAATATATAGAGTTTGCAGGCTCCCCAGCCCTTGGGCTCCAAGTTCACAGACAGTGGGCACAGGCTGACCTTGTTTGGGCTTAGGGAAATTTATATGATTTCCTTACTTCACTAAGGTTGTGGTTAATATCCATCTTTCCAATTACATCAAGCCATTGTCATTGTTACAGAAATTATTCTTCAAAAAATCTTTCAAGCATTGTATGTTTGTATATATTTTGTAAATTAATTTTTTAAAATAATTTTTGTAGAATAATTTTTTCTAACCCTTGTTTCGCAACTATTTGGGGCTTGGGGTTTATTTTCAATTTTTGTATATATTGGGGCTTTGGGTATTTTTATTTTTATTTGTGCAGGTGGAATCCAAGCTATTTCAAGAAGATTTGTCGGGGTTTGAGCTAGATCTAGGCCCTTGTGGGTAAGATCTAGTCTCCAATTTTTTTGCAGAGCCAACATCAAGGAATTTTGTAGTGATTTGGGTGATTATTGAAGATTTGAAGCAAATAATAATTTCAGAGGGTTTCAAAATTTTTTAGGGCCTTTAGGCCGGTTGTCTTCCCCTCCTATCCTAGCCACAACTCTTGTTTTCCCTTCAGTCCTAGGCCACAGGCCTATTTGGCCTTTAAAGCCCTAGCGTAGCCCCTTTGAGTCATGTCGTCATCTTTTTAGGGCCTTCCAGTCCTGGCCATAGGCCTTTGTGGCCTCTTTCCTTCCTCATCCGCCCTCTTTCTCCTTTCTTCCCTACCTATCTCCCTCCTTTTCCCCTCCGACTCCCTCTTTCTCCCAGGCGCAACCCCTTTAGGGCTTGCAGCAGGCCTTTAAGGCCTTGGAACCCTAGGTTGTAGGCCTTAGGGCTTCTTCCAGCCCCTTAGCCCCTTCTTTCCCTAGGCCGCAACCCTCTTAGGGCTTGCGGCAGGCCTCTAGAGTCTAAGGCCTCCTTCCCCTTGACCGCAGGCCTAACTGGCCTTGTTCCTTAGTCACTGCCTTTCCTTGGCCAATTGTTAGCATTCTAGCGTTCTTCTTAGCCCTCCTTTGTCCTCTTTCCATCTCTGTTTGGGTCATTTAATTTTCTGAGCTAATTATTTGCTTCTTGCAGCAGTATTGGGCACAAATTTGGTTGTTGCAGGTAGGAGAAATAGTGGGCAAGTACTCCATCTATCTCCAAGGCCTAAAGGCCTAAGGGTTTGATCTCTAAACCCTGTTGTCCTCACTGTTTTCTACAGCAAGATAATTACTTCCTAATAGTGGTGAAAAATCCAAAAATCCATATAAATGACATATAATTCATCTATAGGTCATCTAAACAAATTTACAAAGCATTGCATGAATTAGGCATTCATTATTTGGCATAAATCTACAAGTTTTGATCACTGTTATCTCTAGTATAAAATGCATCATAAGTTCTGATATAACAGTGATATTTGCATTAAAAAAAGGCTAAACTCATTTCAAGATCTTGTGTTGGCAAAATTGGTTTGGCATTTGGGTTTATATTGCTCACATTTTGCATGGATAGACATCTCATACTTTGCATCTAAAGAGCTCTCAATTAAATTTACCCACTGCAGTTGTAAAGTACACTTATAGCTCATTGAATATCATAAGAACATAAGTAGCATAAAAGTATACTCTGCTTTATGTTCTAATTGCTCATTGTGGAAAGGCTTTGCTTATGCTGTTTAATGTGCTCACATTTGACTTTGGAGCTAACATTCTCTTGTGAGAGTTACACTTTACACTAATAATCTCACTCCCTAAAGCACATTAATATCATAATTTTGTTAAATACTTACCTAAGTGAATAAGTCTAAGAATCCATTGATATTGGTATCATTGTTTCCATCATTCTAATTGGCATAATATCCTTGGTATTATTGTCATTCTTTTTTCATTGCTAATATCTATTTGTGAATGATAACTTTACATTGGCATTTAAGATCTAAGAGTTCTTAACTTGAAGACTTCCTAATTTAATTGAACATCTTTTGAATAATTGGCATTGAACAATATTGATATATCTTGGAAGGCTTCCTATTGTATAAGAGCATTGATAATCTTGTTGTCTCTTTTGAGTAATCATCATTGGCATTTTGAATCATTGGCTAATTGTTCTAGGATGCTAGTACCTAAGGGGAGGTATCGTTAATCAAGTCTTTGCTTGCTTCTCTTTGGCCTCTTTCCCACAACCTACTATAGAGACTAGCTTCAAAATAGTTAAGATGAAGGATACACCTAGAATAGGCATCTAATTAAAAGAAATCAAAATCTTGCATTTCACCTAAGTCATAGGATCTGTATTTCATCTAGGATAGTTAAACATTCATCAAACAATGGTTGTTAATCCGGTCACTTGGTTCATAATTGATCTAAAGCAAGTAAGTTGACTCCAGAAGGCATTGGTCTCATAAATAATTTAATCTAATCTCTAAAAACTTGCTAAAATCAACCAAGTTGCTAGGCCATTCAATTGTGTCTCCTGGACTTGTTGGTTGCCAACAGGTCTTGCATTTCCATCTTCCATATGGACTACCTCCTATACCCTGTTGTTGGCAGACTGCTAGAACGGAGTGGGCGGGGATCAGAGTGACAGGCCCCGTCCTGAGTCGTTGTCGCACTGTTCCTGTACAATCTGAACGACAACAATATGTGTTGAAAAGTGTAACTAGGTTTGGTCTTCATAATGACATATAATTATGATTTTATGTAAAGAGATGTAAAGAAGAAAAATAAAATATTGTAATGCTTGCATCATGGGTTTCATGAGCAAGAGATTTTACTTTTGAGTCAAGGATCCCATGGAGAGCCTTTAGGAATTTTGTCATCTAGTCATAAAAGAATAAAAGAGTCATTATCATGTAAACAAGTCATGTTACACATTGTAAAGAGTCACACTTGTCTATGTAAAGTAATCCTCCAAGACCTTGTCACTGGTCCTCTCCAAGTCGGCCTACAATGAATGAAGAATCTAGAAGATGAAGTCGGCTTCCCTCCAAGAGATCATGTCGGCCTAAGGGTCATGAACAACCTTTTATATATACCCATACTTGGCCTCATTTGAAAGGCATGAATTCGGTCAAGCAAATCAAGTAAGAAGTGCGAGACAGCCTCTAGAAGAAGTCTCCATATCAACGAAGCGAAAAGAAGAAGAACGAAGATACTCCAGTTTCGGTTTTGGGTCAGCTTGTCTTCCCACATGCGAAGAAAGTAGAGCCGAAGGTATCCAGAGGAAGTCGAAGTAGCTGTTGCCTATTGTATGGGTGTAAGGCCTATATGGGTGGAAAGAGCCGAAGAAGAAAATATTAGGGTTTCGGTGGTAGGGCTACTAGCTTACAAGAGAAGGTCGAGGACTAAGGTAGCTGAGACCAAGAAGAAAAAGAAGGCGATGACCAGAAGATCAAGGAAGCCGAGAGCTAGAAGGAGAAGTGCAGTTCGAGACTCTAGAAGGAAGTCGAGAAAGAGAAGAGGTAAAACATCAAGGAGGCTAGTGAAAAGGGTCTTGGGAGGACACTAAAGTCAAGGGTATTTGTCATGGTCTTGGTATTTGTCAATTAAAAATCGATAAGAAGAATTTTTGATTGGGTTTTCCTCTCAAAGAGTGAGAGGTTTTGGCCTTGGCTGATAAGCCTACATACTGTGTCTCTTGTCTTCTATTTTTTTTTGGTAATTGTCTTGATGAAAAGAACAAATTGATAATATAACAAACAGAAGATCATAATACAAGAAGTAAAAGAATATCACAAGCAATTATCAAGAAGAGAAATCTCTTAATCATTAATGCCCTAGGTTTCTCAAAAATATGGAAGTCTGAAACATCAGGCTTCTTACCTGTGAAAGCTTCCTCTTGTGTAACTCGTCCATGAAACTTGTGTGGACTCATGTTCTACATAAATACTGCAGCGTTGCATGCCTCTGCCCACAAGAACTTAGGCAGCCCTGATCATGCAACATGGCTTTGGCAGCTCCAACAATACTGTGGTTCTTTCTCTCAAACACCCCATTCTGTTGAGGGTTATGAGGTGCAATCAACTCTTTCTTAATGCCCTGCTTTGCACACAAGTCCTTGAAGGCATTGGAGACATATTCTCCACCATTGTCACTCCTCACTGCCTTGATCTTCTTCCTGGTCTGGTTTTCTACCAAGGCCTTAAACTCCATGAACTTGGTTAAGACCTCATCGTTCTTCTTCATAAACAATATCCAAATTTTTCGAGAATAATCATCAATTAAAGTAACATAATACCTGTGTCTCATAAGGGACGAAGAAGAGAAAGGTCTGCATACATTTGAATGCACCAACTCCAAAATCCCTTTGGCTCTGCTGTCTCGGCCCTGAAAGAAGTCTTGGCATACTTGCCAAGCGTGCATCCCTTGCACACTCCATTCTTGTCAAAGATGCATGTTGGTACTCTTGTGGCTATTTGTTGAAGAATCTTTAGCACCCCATCATGAAAGTGTCAAATGCGCCTTTTCCAAAGTTAACCAACATCTCTACCCTGCTCACCAGTTGCCTTACTGCTCAAGGATATGCATGTTTCAACCTGCAACCTGTAAAGGTTCTTCATCCTCATACCTATCTGCTTCACTGACCTCTCAAAGATGACAATACCCACTCCCTTGGATGCATACTTTACATCATCTCTTGGCTCGATCTGAAACCACATGTCCTTCTCCTTCAACTGGCTGAAATACTCCTTGTTCCTCGTCACGTGGAAAGACGCTCTAGGATCAATACACCACGTGCTGCTCCCTACTGAGCTTGCCATGCAAGCTATCAATGAGAAATATTTCTTAAACTAAGAAGCAAACCTATTTACATCAGCTGATGCAACCACATGATCCTTGCTAGATCTCTTCTTCCGATTAGGACACTTAGTAGCATAGTGCCCAAACTCGTGGCAATGGAAACACTTGATCTTACTTAGATCCTTCTTCTTCTTCTCACCCCCCTGACAGGAATCAGACTTCCCTTTGCCTTTATTTCCCTTGGCTTTGCCTGCCAAAACAAATTTCTCCTCGTCCTCTGTCTTTGTTGATCTACCATCTCTGGTTCCTCTCTGGATCTCTTCTTTAATGCAATTAGTCCATAACCTTTCCCAACTAGGAAAATTTTCTCAGTCACTGACAACATCCTAGAAACTATACCAAGACCTATGAAGTCCTAATAGAGCAAAGCTCACAAGGTCACTCTCTGGTACAGTGACGCCCACACCACCTAGGTCATCTCGAACTTGAGTGAACTTCGAAAGATATGTGATGACGGGCTCTCCTTTGCTCATCTCGATGCTCCTTATCTTCTCCTTGAGAGCTAGCTTCTTGACATCACTGATACCTTGAAACGGATCCAAGATGGCTTTGAACATCTCATATGCTGTCTTCTTCTCGTAGAGATGAGGAATATATGACCCCCTCTAGAATAATCCTCTCTGCCTTGATATCATTCTTAGTATGCTGGGCCAATTGTTGGGGATCTTGAGGTGGGCAGTATTTGATTCTTGATAAACTCTCCCACCCCATTATCCTCCAACACTATTGTGATCCTTTCCTTCCATGAGGAGAAGTTAGAGGCTCCCTCTAAAAAATGACCAGCTCTCAGTCCTTGAGACACCATCCTCCTTGTCCAAAGAATTTCCCTTCATAAACTGATCTCTGTTCTTCACAAATCTAATCTTTTTGGTGCTAGTCTTTATGTTGTTCTCTTCTCTAATACCATGTAGTTTTTCCACGAAATTCAGCAGTTGCTATGATGAACAATCTGAAACTAACTTCGTTTCACCAAGACACATAATTTCTCTACTCTAGATAAGCAATGAAACAAAACACATAGATAAAGAACACAATCACACAATAGCACAATGATTTTTCTTGGGAAACCCAACTGGGAAAACCCACTTCTTTACTGTAGAATTTATTGATAGAGTTTGAGCAATAGATCTCTTACAAGGCAATACTGTCACTAGAAAATTTTAGTTTTTGGTAGCATCGGAAGTGCTCTAGCCTTGAAAATTTGTGGAGAGGCTAAGGCACATGAGTTCTAAAGAACCCATAAACCGTTTGGTGAAATTCCACCCAGATTGTATTTTATTAAAATAATTAATATTTTTAATGGGGTTCTTAGGTCTAAACTTAGGGAAATTAAAATATTAATGGGTATTAATCAAAATATGGGTGAGAATGATCTAGAAGACGGATCAAGTCATGTTTTAATCTTAGCTGTTGATTAGAGACTTAATCTCGGTCGTTGAAGTCTCAACAGGAAAAGTATAAGAAGGAGGCTTGGGGTTCATTTAGAAACACACAAAGAGATTGAGGAAATCGATTTTCTGAGGTGGGAAGTTCTCAGGAGGAAAGTCCATTGGGGAGATCTTGCAGCAGAGGGGCAATGAGATTCCGAGAGAAGGACTTTCTGGAGAATACAAGTTAGAGAAAGGACAGAAAGACGTTTAGAGGAGGGCTACGCTGGCCTACGCAGTGCTGATGCAGAGGCAACATAGTTAGTGTGGGGAAGTCTAGTTTCTGTAGAGGGAATTCGAAGTTCAGGTGCCAGAAGCTAGGGTGTGAGACTGGAGGCAAGAAAGTCGAATTCTCAGATAGCAAAAGATCTAGAGCAGAGAGGCAGCATAATACCCAGGAGGGGTGACGCAAAAACTGCCCTGGGTTATGCAGTTTGACACAGAGTCCATCAAAAGACGACGTAGAGCCTCCCAAAGCTGAGGATCAGTCATTGATTCTCCAGTGACAGGGTGAGATTATTTCACCAGTCTTTTGTCTAGAATTTTCTTTGTAAAGAATTGCTAGTTGAGCATCCTAGATTTGTATTCAAAATTTTCTCTTACATAATAATAAACCCTTAGAGCTGCTACACTGGTTTTCTCGAATTGGGTTTTTCTGGGGACTATTTTGTCCAAAAATAACTGTATCCTATGTATCTTGTTCTTTGCTCATTTTCCTTGTTTCATGTAATCAAATTTAAGTAGTGTAGGCTGCAAAAGTAATTTGCTTCAGTGTTTAGAAGAATAACTTGATGAATGTAATTAAAATCAAGTAGGTGAAGTAGATTCAAATTTCTACAGTAGGGGTTCCTTGAGGATTAGGAGTTTTCACAGAAAACACACTTGTTCTCTCTTCTTATACTTAGCTTGAAACACCCTACAAGCAACCCAACCCAGCTCCTACTTAGTCTTTGCCCCTATTTTCTAGCGCGGGAAATCTTCTATTTCCTAGCACAAATTGGGCCCCTATTATTTAGGAATTTCCTCCTTAATCTTAGCACAAACTTGCAACACGAATGTCTCTCTATCTCAGCGTATGGCTCCTCCAAAATATGCTCTCTCTACAAGAAGCTCTCCTCACATAAACTCATGTAAACAATAATGATACAAACTTGTTCCTTCATCGTCCTTTTATCAATTCGACCGATGGCGAGTACAAACTTAGAACATGAGTTGAGTTTGACTTGTTAACTAAGTCAAACTGACTCTCTAACTCGTCCTTGCCTCAGTTAGAAACTGAAGCTCCCACTCGTCCTCTTCTAAATTTGAATTGGCACTTGGAAGTGCGCTTAACTGTCCCTGCAACTCTGCTCATGAATAAACCATCTCCATGAACTTGTCCTATTCACCACGAACTTCTCCATGGTAAAAGGAAGACTAATTGTGGTCTTTCTTGACTAAGGCATGAGTCAAGAAGACCTTCCATGCTACCATTTTCAACACCTTTATGAAAGATCTTTCAGCTAATGAAAAAATGAGGGAAATTTTGGGGTATTTCTATGTTTTCTTTTCCTTATTTGACAACCTCCTATTCAACCTACCCTTACAATGGACCCTACAGACATGAAGTGTGACTCCCCTACACCTCCACTCCAAATTGGTGACCTCTGACCTTTATTTCATGGCTAGAAGAGAGGTGCTGTAGTCCAGAAAGGATGCTTTTTCTTACTTGTTTCATTCCAATGTTACATTTATTGTCTTTTTGAATTTATTGCTGAGGTTCTGGACTATAACTTATCACCATTATCAGAGAAGATATTGGGAAATAAAAAATATACAACAATATATTCTTTTTTTTCATTTTTTTAAGCATCTAAAGCAACAACATCAAACAAACATATTGCTACATAAATCTGAAAATAAAACTGATATAAGATGTATATGATGTCAAGTGCTGCATCACAAATTGACACTGAAATATGCTCTGCCCTGATAAGATGATACAAGATCACACCAAGCAAAAATAAATGTAACTCATGGGATGAATCATGGCAGTGAAAACAACTGATTTCCCCTTGTTTGCTTGATGGAAAATGATCACAGTATCCTCAGAGCTCAATCCCTTAACTCATTTTTGCAAATGAGGTTAAAAGACCAAGAATTTGGTTAGAAGGTGAGATCAATGTTATAAAGACCGAACCGGACTGACCAGTTCAGACTGACCTGACTGTTTTGAGGCAAAACCGGTTCGAACCGGTGACTTGAACCATTTCTGTCTGGTTCGGTTCGGTAAATTCACATAGAACGTAGCAAGTGGGGCCAGTGTTGCTTTTTTTCTCTTAATGTATGCCGTAGTTGGGCACTAGCCCATAATAGGTGCCTAATATTCAAGGATATGTCCCTATTATTGCTATGCATTTCGTGGTAATTTATATTTCATTTTCATCTTTTTACTTAGATTTTTAACATTACCATGAAATGACTCAGGATGTTTGAGAGTGGTTTTGACCTCATTGGATTTCATATGGAGGAAGTAGAATTTTAGATCTCACTCAAAATCCGACAGATTTAACAATTTTCTAGGTTTTCATTATTGGGGGGATTACAATGCTACATTAGGGTTTATCATGTACCAGGGTATGGAACTAGTATTTAATCAAGAGCGCCAAGCCCTCTATGTTCCTTGACGTTAGTGGCATTGGTTGTTGAACTCCTCTATCATGATCCTACTAAATAAAATACCCAAGAATCAAATAAAACAAAATCTTGACTTGACATGCTATGATTTTTCTATCTTATTTTAATGCTTAGAGGGTGATATTGATGATGAAGATCCCAATATTGGCAATGATTTTGATGATATGTAGGTATTTGTTGTAGCATAATTTTTTTTGTATGCTAGAGGTCATGTGGAGCTTGTTTGCTGATGTATTTACTATTTTTGGTTTAGAGATGGATTGCACTTGGTGCTATTTTGGTGAAATTTCTCCAAAGGATTTCTGGGTTATTGAGATTTCATGTATTCTAGCCACTCCTCAAAATTTCGGAGCTAGAGCACATCCGATGCTACCCAAAATCAACACTCCCTCTTAGCGAGGAATGTGCTCTAGTAACACTTCTCAACAAAAGTACTACACTAGTCCACTGCATCGGTCCTCAGTGTTGTTGATGCTTGGCTTGATGCCCTTCATCCACTCCACTACTGCTTCCTGTACTGCTGCCCATGACTCTGCCACTGCCACTGCTACATCTGTATTGCAGCTCCCTCTCAAGATGCTGCCTTATGTTGCCCATAACATTGCCACTACTAACTGTTGCACTGCAACTCAGTTACTGAGAAGTAAGTAGTTGAAACTTCACCCAAGCATTGACATGTTGGTTAGTCTGGATGCCTCGTGATGCTAAAGCTACCTTTGCTGCTAATCTGTGTTGACCCTCTGCTGCTACTGCACCGCTGCAAACTGCTCTGTGCCTCTCGCACTGCTACAACATCCACTGTGCTGCCTCAGACTTTGGCACTCTAGCAATGCCACTGTCACTCCATCACACCTCGCTCCAACCGACACTTGTCATTATGCTACTATTGTTAAGGGTTCTCGTAGCCGTATGTGACCCAAGAGTTTGGGCACCTCAAGGATCCTGCCGCTGGTTCATGTAGTCCTCTAGACTATAGCTCCATGTTGCCCCACCTCTTCTCCAGAGGTGCATGAGCACTCATGGCACAATTGTCATCCTCGCTTTCCTGTTAGCTTTCGTTGGAACAACCTTTGATTCAAAAGCTTCCTCCTCGCCCTTCTTTCGGGGGCACTGAGTGGCATAATGTCCAAGTTCCCCACACTTGAAGCATCTGACCTTGGAAATATCCTTCTTCTTCCGCTTCTGTTGCCCTTGTTGTCCCGATGATGGGAGAGTTGCATCCTCCTCCTCCTCCTTGACCCGGGCTCCTTTGTTGCTACCCCCTGCCTTGGTCAACCTCCTGATCTCTTCTTGTCGAAGAGCCACCCACATCTCCTCCCAACTGGGGAGAGTCGCTCTACCTAAGATACTTTGGACAAAAGTCTCCCAGTCCTCGGTGACTACAGTCAAGGCAGTGCTGCCCATGAACTCAGGATCTGGTGTAGACCCCATGGAAGTCAACTGGTCTCTAATCCCTTGCAACCTGAGGAGGAAGGGATTGATCTCTTCTCCCTTCTGCATCTGGTAATGTCTCAGTTGATTTTCTAATAGCATCTTCTGTTGGATGGAAGTTCCCTGGTACAAGGTGGTCAACGTCTCCCACATCTCCCTTGTTTCCTTCTCAGCAATGCGTGGTACTACATGATCTTGACCCCGTCTAGGATCATGCACTTAGCCTTCGCCTGGGCCTCCTCGTACTTCTTTAACGGATCAACGTCGACCGTAACAACTACTTTCAAGGCATAGTCCTTGATGTGATGTTTGTCTAGGATTGCTAGGATCCTGGCCTTCCAGATGACAAAATTGGATGCTCGATACAATTTGTCCTGATCCCTTAGTCCACTGACTGCCATCTCTGCTCAACAAATATAGGACTGGTTCTCTTCTGCCTCTCCCCTCTGCTAATCCAACAAGACTTGGGTCTGGATTTCTTTGGCGTAAGAAACCCTCTAAGGAACAAGCTCCTCTAGACTCCCTTTGAGTCCTGATTTCCTTCACGGAAATCCTCCGGCCAAATGTTGAATCACTCCTCTCAAATCCTCCTTTGCTGCTGCAACCCGGATATAGATTTCTTCGGTTAGAAATCTGTCAAGGCAATGACTCCCTCTACCTCGGCTCTGTCTCCATAGACATTGTTTTGCACGAACAACAACAACGTCCCACCAGCTCCTCAGATCGAATCTTCTCTGATCCCCCAGCCCTGACAACTGAAGAATCTAAGCTCCTCTGGCTCTGCGCAATTACTGCGTGAGCTAGATCAGCTCCTCCTGGCCACTGCGTCACTCCTTCCTGGTCCGGAAAGATGACAGGGCTCTGCGTGATCCTGATCTGCTCCTCTGCTTCTGCTCTAGCCTAGACAGCGGACGCAGTTACTATGTGGGCTCCTCCCATTTACCGCGTCACCCTCACCTGACTCAGAATGCTGACATAGGCACTGCGTGAGCCTTTGCGTCACCTATTCTGCACTGCGTCACTCTCCCTCTGCGTCTCTGGCTTTGGAACAATCTATCACTCGAGACAACTACCTCTCTGCAGCAAATTCTCTGGATCTCTCGGCTGGTGTCTTCAGTCTCCTATGATCTGCAATGCTCTGATACCATGTGAAATCCTACTGCAATCACTGGTTTTTCATCTCCTACGTGTTTTTACATTCAACAAGTTATTTAATTATTTAAACAACGATGAAAACATTATTGCAGACTACACATACATACAGATCATGAACTGAAAATAGAATAAGACAAATACACAAGGGACACTGTTATTTTTGGACAAACCTCAACGGAAAAACCCAATGCGGGAAAACTGATGCAACAACTCTGAGGGTTTTCTATTATTAAGCAGTAGTTCTGAATACAACTCTGGATGCCCTCTCGACAATCCAGTTACAGAGATGAAAATATATTGGCAAAAACCTAATTGAGATTACCTCACTTCACCCAACAAAATCTACCCATTCCGGCAACTGGACTGACTGTCCCCAACTACAACTGTGCTGCCCCTTTGCAATAGCTGCGTGGGCCTGCGTGGAGTACACTGGGACACTGCGTTAGCACTGCACTGCCTCGTCTGCCTCCTAGAGCTCTGACGTCAGCCTTCTTGGTTGATCCTGTTGCTCCCCGGTTGAATTCGGACTTCTGCTTGAGGGTGGCTCTACCCCTGCGCTGGAAATGCATGGGTCCTTCTTGTCCCAACGTCAGCCTCCTTGGGTCTGCGCTATCTCCTCTGGCGTCTCTCTGCCTCTCTCTGTTGTGTATTTGAGGTCCCAGAGAAGATCCTTCAACCTCAACTATCCCTGCCCCTCTATTGCAATAGATCACTTGTTCGATTTTCTCAGCAAACCACGCTCCAGAAAAATCGAACTCGCTGATCTCTCAAGTGTATCTCCAACTAACCATCAAGCATCCTCTTATACTTTCCCTGTTGATGAATCAACGGCCGAGATTAAGTCCCTAATCAACGGCTAAGATTAAAACATACATGATCCTTGTCATTTAGAAGTATTTCACCCATATTCTTATTAATACCCATTAATATTTTTATTTTCCTAAGTTTAGACTTAGAAACCCATTAAAAATATTAATTTATTTTAAAAACTCCTCATTTGGGTGGAATTTCTCCAAAGGATTTCTGGGTTCTGGAGATCTCATGTATTCTAGCCCCTCCGCAAAATTTCGGAGCTAGAGCACATCCGATGCTATCCAAAATCAACAAAAGGAAGTCAAAATCGACCTCCTTAGCAAGTCAGCCCAAAATAGTCATTCAAATAGCCGTCAAATTCGTTCAAATTCTGCCCTGGAAATGTGCAGTCAACCTTCTATTTATTTCTGCAGTCAAAGTGCTCAGATCACCTCGGTTTCTGTGCCAAATGGTACAGCCTGCCAAAAAACGAAATTTTCCCACAAAAATTGCAGTCAAAGGATGAGCCAAAGTGCCTATTCAATGCTGGTCAAACCCTGCAACAACCTGAAATTTCGGCCCTGTAAATTGTAATCTGCCCAGAAATTCATCCTCTTTTCCAGCCACACAAGTGAGATGAAGAGCTGCCCAATAGCTGTTCGAACCAATCAGATGAGGAGAGAGAAGAATGTGTGAGTGAGTGGGATGTCAAATGAGGTTGGTCACTTATATTTATACAAGTCGTTCAGGGTGAAGTGACATGTCTATTGGGCTTCATGAGCCTACATGATGATGTGGCCGACCTGAACAATTTGCACATGTGTGGGCATAAATTCAAAAACACATTTCTTCTTGTCCAAATTTGATGATCTGTAGGTCAATTTTGGTCTTCTCAAAAAGAGGAATTCAATGCAATCACCATCTCCATCAAATGAGCTGTCCAAAGTGGAATTTGGCAAAGTGGAATTTGGCCCTAGTTGCCATTTTTTAACAAATGACTTTGTGGGGTGGCACAAATGATAGATGCTGTAGGTAATGCCATTATGGTAGTGACCTAGCCATGAAAATGAGGGATGCAACATTGCTCTGAAGTCCAGATCAAGAAAAATAGTTATGCCACTAAAGAAAGTGGCTTGTAATTATTCAATGGTGACTACATTTTCTTTATGAGAAAACCTTCAGTAGAAAATGTATGCTACATGGGAATTCAAAATAAAACCAAAAAACTAACCACACCTATCTAATATTTGGTGCATGCTACACCATGAGGAATGCAATATTTTAGTGAATTTGTTTTGCTTATGTGACAATGCATGATGTAAGGTTGTCTGGGGTTGTTATAAATACTATTTATAGTCATCTAGTCTCCGAAGAGATTGCTAATCTCAGAGTACATAAAAGTTACCTTTTAAGTCTGTGATATTTCTATTTCCTTGATATGATGTCTTTGTGGGGGTATACTTTGGTTAGACAAACAGAAGTCAAGTTTCAATCTTCTTTTTTGCTGGAGTAGGAATTCTTGAGTACCTCAACTGTTGTTTCTTTATTGAATATCTTTTATTGCCTCTGCATTGCATGCCAGGAATCATAAGCTGATACATGTGGTGTAAAATACCCATTGGTTTGATATGAGAAGCTAATCGTCTCAACTCTCTACTTGATTTATATGCAGAAGCAGGGATGCTTGCAGTGTTATATCCTTTGACTTGGTCTACATCTGAACATTTATCCCACTCTCCCTATAGTTTGGTAAATCTAATGCATTCTCTTATTAGTTGCTGGGCTGTGGTTATGTGGATGTAAATTTATTGCCTCTAAACATAGACATATTTGTAGAACTTCAGTTTCAAGATGCAAGCTAACTTGTCAATTGCCACAAGATGCTAGGTCCTGATGCTTGCCTGGATCTTTCAGGTAGATGTAACATTATCTCAAACAGATTTTATATCATCGAATATACACGTGTCTCCTAGAAAAAGAAGGGCAAGGTTTTGTAGAAGTCTGCAGGGAAAAGTAACAAGGAAACTAAAATCTAAGAACAGATATTCATATTATCAATCAATCCAATGCAATGTTGGCAGTGCACAAAACGAATTAAGTTCTAGTCCTGAAACCTTTCAAGAAGAGAAACAGAAGAAATGGGGAGAATGCCAAGAGCACTTGTCAATTCTAAATTTCAGTGTTGAAGAGGTGGATGTGATCCTTGGCAAATCTTTTGGCTGGGTTAATTCTCCTTACTGGGGGGAGGAGAGAAAACAAACTGTGCCTGATAACAATCTGGTATCTGCATTCTTGACCTATTTAAGAAGCCTTGGCCTCTCTGATGATGATCTCCACAAATTGTTGAAAAAATTCCCAGAAGTACTTGGATGCGATCTTGAGAATGGTGTAAAGAGTAATGTGGCCACTCTAGAGAGGGAATGGGGCATCAAAGGGAACTCACTGCGGAATCTCCTCCTTCGCAATCCTAAGGTACTAGGATACAATGTGGATTGTAAAGGGGACTGCATCGCCCAGTGTACACGTTGCTGGGCTCGTTTCTAATCTGTATTTGTTTTACATTGAAAGAGTACTTGGTTCATCTCTGATTAGAATAGCTTTACCAGCAATTCAACAATTTGCAGCATGACATCTATGTTAATCTCAGCAGTTTGTTTTAGCTGCTTCACCGGTGATCAGTTTATTCGAGTTTGCTGTGGAGCTGCTTCACCAGTGATCAGTTTATTGGTGTTTGCTGTGGAGCTGCTTCTGAACTGATCTAGTAGAGTGGACTTGAAATGCAGGCTTCTGGGGAGTTAATTCACTATGCAACTTTTTATAGAAGTTGCCCTTAAGAAAATATATGTTCAAGGCAAAAAATTTCAAATGGGTGCAACTAGTAATACAAGATAGCAAGCTATGACGGTATAACTCAAAGATAAATGCTTATCAGTTAATTATTGCAACCAACTTGATCTGGATTTCATTATGAAGAAGATTCGAGTAAGCTCCACAGGTCAGCATTAAACAGTAACTGTTCAGCCTATTAAATAAATTGAAATTTGTGCTGAAGAATTCCCATTTCCTTTGAATCTAATGATTGTAGCTGTATATATATTTTTTTGGACAATGAAATGAAGGGGTGCAATTGTTGATTTCTAGATGGCCTTTGAACTTAACTTCAAATACAAAGGTCTAACTTCGGGCATCTTTTTCTGAATAAGAGTAAAGTATTAATGTGGAATGAATTCCTACTATAGGGATATGCCACTGTTGTAGTAATAGATTGTAATAAGCAGATTGTCTGGCTTTTGGAGTTGACTCAGTGGGACCATACCTACTATGAAAATTGTTTTCAGATTATATGGGTACCAAAATGCATGCCTGTTTAAGCTCTCTTGAAGTTAAAATCATCATATCTGTTTTTAATTTAGGTCCTAAGGAAATCCTTCATCAGATGTCCTTTGGTTTTGAGGAGTTGTGCCAATGAATACCACATTAGCTGCAAATTAGGCATAGATGAATTTACCCTACTAATTTATGCTTGTTTTAGAAAAAACACGTGTTTTGAGGAGGTAGATATCTCATAAGTTTTTTTTTTGATCCCTTGATGATGGGTAGAGTGTCTACTCAAAATATTGGGATGTTTCCAAACTCCAAGACAGTGTTCATATCTAAAATTTTTTCCACAAATAATCTAAAATAGTTCAGTGGTGTCCATAAATTTGGAATAAATTTCTTAAGTACATGAGCTTCTCTAAGGGAGCATCAAAATGAACAGGATTTAGTCAAGTTTAGCAAAACACCATCATACATAGTTGTGCAGGGTGGAGTGTCTACTCAAAACATTGGGATGTTTCCAAACTCCAACACAGTGTTCATATCTAAAAAGTTTTCCACAAATAATTTAAAATAGTTCAGTGGTCTCATAAAGTTGGAATACATTTCTTAAGTACATGAGTTTCTGTAAGGGAACATCAAACTGAGAAGGGTTTAGTCAAGCTTAACAAAACACCATCATACATAGTCGGGCAAAATGACTAAATTCGGGAATGGGATTTAATTTACGAAGTAATGAATAGCAAGAAAGATAGGCAATTATTTGTTAATCAATGTCACTAGTAGGATAATTATTGAAAGCGCATTCAACCAGTCCACAATGTCAACAATCAGTTTGGTAACTTGCATGCAATCAATTCAACGAATTAAATGCATTACATAATTGTTTTCTTAAGTTTATCAAAAAATGCCCTCTTGGGGTTTGAACATGAGTCTCCTCAAAGGAAACATATGACTTTCAGCAATTCACTTATCCATGTCCACAAATGTATGGGCTTTGAACATGAGTCTCCTCAATGGAAACAGACGGCTTTCAGCAATTCATCTTATTCATGTTGACAAAATGTATCTTTTATTTTATTTCCACTACCCTTTTGTCTTCTATTAGTTACTTGGTCTCGATCATTCACCTAACTTTCTGTTTTATATAAATGTAGTAAACAGTGATCACTCACCCCCCAATCTTGCAACCTACATATCCAGATTCCATACAATAGAGCGTACAACTTGTGTACAATTTGACAATCTCTTCTTATGCTTGCCTCTGCTCGCTCGTTTGCTCTGTGTGAAATACCTTGTCATTGTCAGTGTCCATATCAATTGGTATCAAACCCTAAATATTAGGGCTTTAAGAGTTTTGCAATTCTAGCATCCTCGGGAATCATCCTGCTTAGAATTTTCGGTGAGATATTTATTTCAAGCTGTTCAAGTGATTTATATGTGCATCGAAACTCTACTTTTTGCTTTCACGCCTTTAGCTTACGTACAACACGTTATTGCACAAAAACCATGCAATTTTTTGCAGCGATAGTTTATATCTATTTGTAATTCATAACACAGATTTTTGCCTTGTTACAAATTTTTTTCACCCTTGTTTTGTGAGTTTTGGTACACTTGTTCTTCGACTTTTTAGGAAAAATGTTTTACATGGAAAAGATGCACAAAACCACAACTTAAACTTTTGATATGCTTGTCCCCTGTGAGTTTTTACTTATGCTGTCCATAACTCCATACCACCGTTGTGACCCTCAATTTGGTACATTTTGGTTTTTGTACAGATTGTCTTTTTATAATGCCATGGCTCCTTGTCCCTCTTCTAAAGAATTTTATGGCTCTCAAGAGTCCACCCTTACTCAATATTAGCAGAGCAAATGCAAGAGCAATGATGTTAAAAGTTCTAGCTCTTGATGAAGCAACTTATGACACAATGAGAACATAGAGTGGGTTTCAAGAAAAAAATGATACAATATTTGCTCACCATGTTCACTTAGATGGTGATAACACAAGATATCCTATGACATACACTACAACCACCACCCCTCCACAACACAATATCTCTGTAGGGATCCCTATTTTCCAATTGTCCTCCAAGTTGGATACAACTTTATGTCCCCAAATTTGATGGAGCCCTGAATGGGACAAACTTGACTTTTGGCTTCACAATTCAGAGGCTTCCTTCTAGATCTAATGTATTCTAATAGAGGTGGAAAAGATTTTGGTCACTGAAGATCACAAGGACAAGGAAACACTCACATGGTGGAAGAAACACACCCCAACTCTAAATAACCAACAATGAAACCTTTGTTTGATGCTTGAAATGGTTTTAAGGTTGCCATTCACATGTCGTTTCGATACAAGAATGAAACATTGTCAAGGTAGTTACACCTTATTTCTAAATAGACCACCTAACAATTACTTGTAGGCCTCAACGTGTTGTCCATGAAACATGAGGTAAGTGATTCTAAAGACAACCTTTGTACTAGGTTTATTTTTGGTTCACTACCTCATCTTTGAAAGGATTATAACTCCTTTCCATTACTTCTCTAGAACATGCCTTCGAACTTGCTTCCAAAATAGAAGCCAAGTTGTTTAAGCTTAATCCTACCAACTAGAAGAAACTAAATTCTCTTCCTTAGTCCTTAGATACTCCTAAGTGTAACCCTAATAGTCTTGCAGATAATATAAGATTGGATTACCTAGTACTGCCATTAGCAGTGTGTTACTGATCCAATTAGTAGGGTTGCTAAGGTCTCAATAGCCTCTCTGGATTGGCATATGCAAGGCAAGGACCTACTGTCACCTCGGCCCTTGCCCCCACTCTTTAATCCCAACACCTCCTAAACGGTTAAGGGAGGCTTCCCCTAATATGCTCCACTGCTTCGGATATATGACTAATGCTTTGAATGGAGTCAAATGGGTGAAGGTGTTTTCTGTTTGTTGTCCTGCTATGAATAAACACTAAAAACATAGCATATTTCTAACAGTAAATTATTAATAGCCAAATCATTTGATATATAGCACGTAGCCTATGGATTTTGATCTAATGAGAATAATCTAACCAAATACGTTATTAGTTTTCCGAATGAGTGCACGATTTTAGAGTTATGGGTGAAAACAACTTGCTTTCCTGTTGGATAGATTGTTAAGTCTGCGTTAAAACACAAGGGAAACAAGTTGATTTGTTATTACAACCAACTCATAGTGTGCAAAAAATCTCTAGAGAAATCACCCTAAAGTGATGGAAGGCTAGAGGGTACTTTAGAGGCTTTAGGGCCTCCCCTCTATCAAATATTTCGTTGAAAGTGCAATTTTCAGCTAGCTGGAAATTGCCCTTTCAGATTTCTGGCTATATTCACTTATCCATAAATTTATCCAGAATTTAAATAGTCAATAGTTACAGCTAGAAAATAAAGGAAATTCAACTCTTTCACAAAGATAATGACCATAAATGATTATAGAGCTGAAAATAGTAAGTTCTAGCTCATGATGCTTACATGTGGGCCTTGAGAACTTACTTTGTATGGATGTAGAATGCAAGTCCAATAAGAATATGTTGAAGAATGTAACTAGGTTCGGTCTTCATAATTGTACTTGAGTCAAAATGAAATATATTTATCAAAAGAAAACAAAATAAATTTTATTATTAATTCATTTCACTTGTTAAAGCATGAGTTTCATGCTTGGGTCAATTGTCATAGGTCAAGCCTCCATTATAGGATTTTAGGATTTTCTATTTAAGTCAAAAGTCAAAATTATTTTGTTAAAAAGACTCCTCCATCAAGTCACCTTGCAATCGGCCTACAAATTAAATATTCTACAAGTCAGCTTCTCAAATAAGCTCATGTTGGCTTATTTTCAGTGGGAAACAACTATAAATAGGCATGTAGACTTCGCTCAACAAAAAGTGCAGAGCTAAGTTTGGTGAATTTCAAAGAGATGAGACAGAAGTTCGGTGAATTACAGTCAAGGATAACTCGATGGTGCAGAAGGCTAAAGTGTCATTGCAGGACAGAAGTCTGGGCTGCCACCACATGACCAAAATTATGGGCTACCACCACCATAGGACCGAAATTCAGGGTTACTATAGAAGCACATTTGAATGTCACAGAACCAAAGTATAATACTACTGCAGTGTGTTCAAAGTTTGTTTGGGACTATCACAGGGTCGAAGCATGATGAAGACTGCCGCAAAATCAAAATATGACCAGACTATAACATAACTGGAGCAAGAACATCGTGATACAGGAACGAAGTATCATTGAAGTATGACATTACGGTAGTATGACTGAAGCATACTTGAGGATGCCACAGAACCGTAGCATGGTTTGGTTGCTACAAAACTGAAGTATGTCACCATTGAAACATGATCGAAGAATGACATAGTTGCAAGATTGAAACAGTATACTGAAGTTTGTCAAGGGGTGTTATCATATTGATGAACAAAGCATTGTCAAACAAAATATCCAATACATAACTCAGAACTGAAGCATGATGTGACAAGGTTGACTGGATGGAAGGAAGAAGTCTTTGGTCTAGGTTATGAGTGTTGTTCATCTCGGTCTTTGTTTTGAATCAAATGAAGGAAGAATTCTTGACTGGGTTTTTCCCATGTAGGGGTTTTTCCCTCCCTGCGTGCCGACATCTCATGTTCTCTTCTCTTTATTGATTGGAATTAATCTTGATGATAAGAACAAGATAAATTGAAAGAAGAAAATAATAATGAAGTATCACAAGATAATGTCATAATAAGAGAAATCAATTAATTTGCCACCCAAATGGATTTCTCAACATGGTATTAGAGCTATGGTGAATAAGGAGAAGGATAAAGGAAACTTGAAGATCAAATTGTTGTAATCACATTTGAAGGGGATCAAAATCTATATTTCAGAGACTTGGAAGTAGTCTTACATGGCCAACATGAAAAAGAAGACTTATAATCTATACAAAGATGCGAGTAACAAACATGAACATGACCCTACCTTGCATGGATGACAATAATTAAGAAAAACTGCAGAAAATACAACTGAATCACTTAAAAGGAATTACCAAAGATGAGAACATGCTACTGTTGCAAATACAAAGCTCTATCATGAGGATCTGAAGACTTCTATCAATTGTAGATGGTAACAATCTTTGCTATACTATATATGATGCGAGTCAAATCCAAAAGTTAGATCGAAGATTTAGGCATTATGCAAAATCCTTCAAGTCATCTCAGTGACAAAGCCCTGAAAGAAGGTAACCAAATCCCAAAGGAAAGAGACCAAATCCCAAATAAATAAAAGTCTAGCGAGCAAGGCAACTATTCTACAATAAAGGAATATCAAATAAGAAGCATATTGCAATCATATTGGTGAATAAAGTATGACTGATTTGGTACCAAGTTTGAAGGGTTATGGAGCCATTAGTAATCACATTGTGTAGAGCATTCCTCTTTAGAAGATCTTGACAAAAGTTTCAATACCTTTGAAGCCAACCCTTGAACTCAATTTTTTTTTTTTTGTGATATTCATGAAGAAACCATTGCAACATAGTTATGGAGCACTGAGGTAAGTATAATTGTTTTTATCAATATAAGGTTAAACTAATTTAGAATAGGGTTTTAAAATCTTTTTAGGGTTTGTAATGTTTAAAATTGTTGAAAACCCTAGTTGATAAACCCTAATCGTATTCTATTTTGTCCCCTCATAAGAAACCCTAGTTTATGATCTCTAAAGTTTGTAGGTAATCTAGGATGCCAAGTAAAACCCTATGTTGATTGAAAAAAGATAACTTGATTTTTGATATATATAGGGATTATCCTAGGATTCCATCCTCCAGTGTTGCATAGAAAATCTAGATTGAGAATTAACATCATGTTCTTGGTATCACATATTTTGATTGGAAGTATTTGTTACAGGTATAAAAGATCATGGCTTAAACCAAAGAGAGCACTTCAAGGAATCCCTACAAGGTTTGTTAAGGAACATCTCCAAGTACGTCTTAGACTATACACTTTATAAGATTCTCTTAATATAAAAGGTACATTCATTATCTTTTGAAGTTTGTGTTACGTTACTAACATTGTTATGTTTAGGACCTTTGAATCATAATGATTCTTGTTAAGGGTGATTAATCATTAGATAAATCTACCCTCATTAAAATCATTCATTATTTTGTGGAACCCTAAAAGGTTTTCTATAAAGACCTAACCTAAGGGTATGTCAATGGTAATGTGAAAACCCTAGTCTGCTTAGGGTTACTAATAAAATCTAGAAAAATTCTATTCTTTCAATATTTGGGGTTTTGATGATGTCATGTTTAGAGTTTTGGTGTTATTGAGAAAACCCTAGTCCTTTAGGGTTTGTTGTGACCTTTAAGGTTTTGGTAAATTAGGATTTATGAGAAAAACCCTTATAGTATCTAAAGTTAGTTCCTAGGAATGAAACCTTAGGTTCATGTTTGTCCGTCTGATCAAAACCCTAGCCTAATTGGAATTATTATATGTCTAACTTTAGTGTTTGGATATTTATGTCTTGAGTTCACCTAATATATGTTGTTGTGATATGCTTGTGCATGATTATGAAATCCTAGATATGTATATGTGCTAGCCAAATTATTGTTGATCATAGTTCTAGGGTTTGTAACTAAACCCTAGTCAAAGTTTTGATATTCTAAGATATGATGTGATGATAAAATCTAGGGTTTACAAAAGGTTGGTCATATTGTTGAAACCTTAAATTGTGCTATGATTGGTTTTGATTATTGATATCTAAGGCTTAGTGTCTCAAAATGGAATCTAGGGTTTGCATTAAATCCTAATAGAAGTCTACAAATATAAAGTTGTTAGATGCACTGTGCTTGTTTGAATTGATTCTAAGGTTTGCAATATATATTATAGAAGAGTTTGTAATATCTCTGAAAAAATATTGAGGTCCTAGATATAATGAGACTGATATATTGATTGAGTTACTTTAAATGATGTGATCTAGGGTTTATGACAAAACCTGAACAAAAGGTTAAAGTATAGAAGTATGTGTCTCTCGCTGATTATGAACCTAACTATGTTTAGGTATTTGATGTCTAAAGTCTAATGCTTCCATTATTGATTTTGGTATAGTTATCTTTATGCTTCTATATATGTTTTTGGTTGTACTTGTTGTCTAAGTTGTGCAGGTACATAGTCTTCAAGATGATGAAAATGTTCATAAGATTTGATTGTTAAGCATGATGGGAAGTTATATGAATGATGATGATGATCAAGATGACTTTGATGAAATGAATGAAGCCTTGAAAGATTCTCTGATGATATAAAAAGAAGTTGATCTCCCTAAGTTAAAAGGGAGCCTAGATAAACGAGGGAGTATATCTCCCAAGTTGAGAGGGAGGGCATATTATAGTCATGATGGATACCTTGAAGAAGGAATTGGAGAATCTATATTGAGGTGATGCTGAAAGAAGGAAAGCAGGATCTGATTGTAAGAATATGTTGTTGCATGTGAAGTAGGGAAGGATGCAGTATGGGAAGCTGATAAATTGAGAAGCAACATTAAGATGTTTGAAGACCTTGAAGTTTTGTGTTTACTTATGTGTATTTGAAAATTTGTTATTGATTGGGGTTGTGATTGTTTAGGTAAATCTCTAGAAGTTTTGAATGCATGTTGGAGGTTACTGATTTGTTTGATCGGGAGAGATTTGTTACCAATTTGAATAATCAGGAATGTTGAGGCTTTGTGTGTAAGACAAATTTCCTGGGAGGACATTTGGCCGACCTATGTATGTTTGATGTCTTGATCCTGAAGAGGGAGGGTGGCATTGGTCTTGGAGCTCTGACCTTGGATACACACCTGGATCCTTGGGTTGATGGTTAGAAAGTAAGCTTGATGGTATATAGACTGGCTAAAAGCTTTAGTCCATCTTACTCCCATTCGGATAGATTGCCCTGGTTAGGAATCTAGTCCATGGCACTGAGTGTGCCTAAACTCTTCGTAGATCATCCGTTTTGAGATCTTCCATGTACCCTATAGATATATGTAAGTATGAATACCTCCATAGTTAATATGGAGTGTTGAAGAATGTAACTAGGTTCGAGTCAAAATGAAATGTATTTATCAAAAGAAAGAAAAAGAAATTTTATTATTAATTAATTTGACTTCTTAAAGCATGAGTTTCATGCTTGGGTCAATTGCCATAGGTCAAGCCTCCATTATAGGCTTTTAGGATTTTCTATTTAAGTCAAAAGTCAAAGTTATTCTGTTAAAAAGAATCCTCTATCAAGTCACCTTACGATTGACCTACAAATTAAATATTCTACAAGTCGACTTATTTTCAGTGGGAAAGAAACATAAATAGGCATGTAGACTTCACTCAAAAAAAAGTGTAGAGATACGTTCGGTGAATTTCAGAGAAATGAGAAAGAAGTTCGGTGAATTACAATCAAGGATAATTCGATGGTGCATAAGGTTAAAGTGTCATTGTAGGACCGAAGTCTGGGCTGCCACCACAGGACTGAAATTCTGGGCTACCACCACCACAGGGGATTGAAGTCTGGGTTGCTACCACAAGACCGAAATTCAGGGTTACTACAAAAACACATTTGAATGTCACAGAACCAAAGTATAATACTACTGCAGTATGTTTGAAGTTTCTTTGGGACTAGCACAGGGCCGAAGAGTGATGAAGACTGCCACAAAATCAAAGTATGACCAAACTGTCATAGAATCGAAGCAAGAACAGGATGATACATGAACGAAGTATGATTGAAGTATGACATTACTGTAGTATGGTCGAAGCATACTTGAGGATGCCACAAAACCGTAGCATGATTTATTTGCCACAAAACTAAAGTATGTCACCATTGAAACATGATCAAAGAATGACATAGTTGCAAGATTGAAACAATATACCGAATTTTGTCAAGGGGTGTTATCATATTGATGAACAAAGCATTGTCAAACAAAATATCCAATACATAACTCATAACTGAAGCATTGGGGAATTTTGAGATCTAAAATGGGCCTCCTAAGCAAAATGTACAACCAAAATAAACTTTTTAAGAACCAATGAGATTCAATATGATGATGTCAACGATGGGGGATGATTCACCATTTTTAGAGTAAAAAAGTAAAATGAATAAAAAATAATAAAATAATAAAATTGCTTTTTCAACTCGTATTTTCAACTTATCTCCCTAAGGTTTACTTAAATTTCGAGCAGGAGTACTCATTGGATGCAAAGTTTAATTCCTCATCCAAGGAGTACCCATGTTGCATACTTTCAATAGACCCTCCTACACAAAAAATGAGAAACACATGAAAAACGTGATTGCAATCACGTTTTTCATGTATTTCTCATTTTTCGTGTAGTAGGCTCTATTGAAAGTATGCAACATGGATACTCCTTGGATTAGGAATCAACTTATGCATTCAACGAGTGTTGCCGCTCGAAATTTGAGTAAACCCATAAGGATATAAGTTTAAAATACGAGTTGAAAAAATAGTTTTTTTTTTTGTTTGTTTCCCTCCAAAATTTGATGATGTAATCTAATCTTATTTTATTATTTCCACTATTATTTTATAATTTCCTTAGGAGACCCATTTTAGACCTTAAAACTCCCTTAATGCATGATGTGACAAGGTTGACTTGATGGAAGGACGAAGTCTTTGGTCTAGGTTATGAGAGTCTTTGTCATTTCAATCTTTGTTTTGAATCTACTGAAGGAAGAACTATTGGCAGGGTTTTCCCCTACGTAGGGGTTTTGCCCTGGCTGCGTTCCTACATCTCATGTCCTCCTCTCTTTATTGATTGGCATTAGTCTTGATGATAAGAACAAGATAAATTGAAAGAAGAAAACTAATAATGAAATGTCACAAGATAATGTCATAATAAGAGAAATCAATTAATTTTCCACCCTAATGGATTTCTCAATAGAATAAACCTGCTCCATCTGTAGATCTGCAACCAATTGACTAGATACAAGTGTAAAAATGTGGGAAATGAAATTTGTATCGAAGTGGGAGCTTGGACCCTACAAATTTGACACTTCTTCCCAGTAAATAACTTGTTGAAAATGATCTAATAGTAATAACCATCAAGAAAAGTCTTACCCTAATGCAAAAAAATAAAAGAAAAGTTGCTTTTTTAGATATTTTTTGGTGGTTGGAATACCTGTGCCTTGAGAACTTGCTTCTTGCTGGGATTTGAAGTCAAATCCCTTCTATGTCATTAGGCTTGGCTTATGTCAAGGAAGTGGGCTTGGTTTAGGAGGAAATTGCTCCCCCTATTGCTTAATTTACCTTTAAAACTTTTCGATCCGCCTTAGGAGCAGCTTATCTTTGGTGTCTTCGACCTCTATTCTCTGTGTTTGGCGAAATACAAAATCCTTGGAATAATAAAGCCTTCCTTCAAAATATTCCAAAACTCTTGAATCGATTCACTCGTAAGAAATATCAAACAAGTAAAAGAAACCCTAGTCGCTTCTCTCCATGTAGCATATTAGCTCTTTGATTAGAGATTATTAGTCTCTGAATAGATTTACTTACATGAAGAAACCAATTAGTTTTTTTGTAAATTATGCCAAACAACCATAACCATAGCAAGAAAATGAACAAAGACGAAAACCATCCCACAATTGTAAAGAATTACAAGAGTTTGCAAAAATGAACTCTTTATTTGTGATAACACTTGTCTCAAATGATAAAAAAAGATAACATGGAGAGTCTAGATTTTAGAGAAAACATTCTAATGGCTAGTTGAATTTTCATTAAAATATTTCTACTCTTCCAAGACTTAGCAATTTTTTTGCTTTCTCAAAATATTACAAAATAATATGAATTTCCCTAGCGGGGTCAAATTTTTCCACACAACCCAAAATAATTCACGATTTCCATTTGAAAATGGCCTTCAATGGTCAAAAAATAAAGTATCATTATGATTCCCCTCAACGTCTAGCATTTTTGGTCCATAAGTGAGTCAATTTGTCCACATAAAAGAGTGTAAATTAACTAAAAGAAAACAACTTCGTCCCTTTAGAAAAAAATAGTTGTAACGACTAGTTAATAAGTTCATCTTCCAACTTCTCTATCCAATTTGGTTACAATGACTAGATTTGACCCAATGAATATTTTTTGACTTTTACTTGGCATTGAATATTCCCTTAACAATTTGACTTGGATCCATAGTGGTATATCTCCAATGCTTCAACTCTCTTGGAAAAACCAGAACCTGGGTTATTCACAACATTTCTTGATCTATACTAGATTTATATATGTTTCCTCATATCTACTAAGACATTACCACATCATCACTTTGACTGCCACGCCATACTCCCAATCAGCTTAATCACCACGACTGTTAATCTCAAAATTATGACACTTGGGTTTTCTTCATATTGTCAAGCTGATCAATTTTGACGCAATGCATGCGTGATTCTGTCCAATGCTTTGCCTAAAAATCCTCTGGAAACATTTCCTGTACTGTTGGCCAATTTTGAGTGGATTGTAACTAGCCGCCATAGTATTTGATTGAAAATTTTCCATGTGGCATGGAATCCTCTACTCATGCTCTGCAACGAGCCTATGTTAACTTTTTACCCACCTAAACCTTTTTGCTTTGGGAAACATGAACTACCTTGGGAAATGTGAAAGTTGACAAATGAGACTGCTATGTTGTGAGAGTTCTAATAAGAAATATTACACCAAAGCCAAGGCCATGTACAAACTCTATAGACACGAAACCATGTGGAATGACATAGGTGCACCTTGATGCACGCTAGACTGGCCCATACATCGATGATCACCCTTACAAAGACAAAGCTACCATAGAACCATGAGTCCTCATGAAAAACCTCCAAGGTCCTCCATTTCAGTGAGGGCCAATATCACCAAGATGAAGCTCTTAAGGGATGAGGCATGGTCTAACCAATCATAATTAATATAAACTCAAAAGACAAGACACTAGCTCTAAGATGCCTAATACATGGCTTCACATGGTGTTAAGTTATGGTATGTTCTATGCTTATAACAGTTTACTTCTTTTTCTTATTATATTCCATAGATTAGCAATCACATGTACATAAAGTAAAGTGCAGATAGAACATTAAACGATCGACAGAAAACAAGCCAAGACGAGACACAAGATGTGGTGGCTAGCCAGGGACAAACCCCACAATGTGTGGGGAAACCTTTTAATCAAATCTTCTTTTATCTTCAATAATTTAGCAGAGAGAAATAGTACAATAAATCTAATTTATATCAGTAATAGCAAACCCTAGATCAGCAACATCAACATTAGCGGCTTCATCATCAAACTAGGGTAGACGATATCTCACAAATTGACCGTCGGATCGGCTTGATTCCACCACCAAAAGTCGGCTTCTAGAGGAGGTTCAGATGAACCTATAGCGCAGTTCATATGAGGAGATCTTCTGGTCCACGCAGATCAAACTTCACTTCTGCAGTTGCAGCTTCAGTTTCAACAACTTACTTCAAACTAGGGCGGTCGATATCTTGCAAACCGTCCGTTGGATTGACTTGATTCCACCACCAAAAGTTGCAACCTTCAAAGGAGGTTCAGATGCACCTACAACGCAGATCAGAAGAGGAGATCTTCAGGTCCACGCAGGTCAAACTTTACTTTTGCAGTTGCAGCGTCAGTTTCAGCAGCTTCCTTCAAACTAGGGTAGTCGATATCTTGCAAATCGTCAGTCAGATTGACTTGATTCCACCACCAAAAGTTGCAGCCTTCAGAGGAGGTTCAGATGCACCTACAACGTAGATAAGAAGAGGAGATTTTCTGGTCCATGTAGGTCAAAATTTACTTCTGCGGTTGCAGCTTTAGTTTCAACAGCTTCTGGCTTCACATGTGTGAGAGAGAGACCCTTTTCTGCGTAGTAGAGAAGAGACTCTTTTCTACGTAGTAGAGAGAGAGAGAGAGGTGATGAGATGAGTGAGTGCAAATGAGGAAAAGTCCTCTTGTATTTATACACAACTGATGATGTTTGAATAGATGCGATTGTTGGGCTTCTGAGCCTACATGAGTTGTAGGTCGGCTTGATAATAATTCCATAATCAAAATAAATTCAAATCTCCATGAATACTTATCGGAATCGGATGATCTTTATATCAATCCTACACCTCTCGACGAGAGGAATCTAATAAAAATATTATCAGCCATGAATAAGATGACCCACATGAATTTTTGCCCTGGTTGCCAATTTTAACACTCCCTCTCAACCATGGAGAACTTCATCTGCAATCTGTCTATCGGTCGTTACTATTCATCCATCAAATGCACTGCCCTGTATAGCCTGACCCTTGCCCTGCTTTGCTCAATTATGCCTGATCTGCTTTGACTTGTTTTGCCCTGTACTGATCTGTACTGTTTTGCTCTATTTTGCTCTGCTCTTGCATTGTTCTGTTCTGCTCTGCTTTTGTCCGAATTATGAAGAAGAAATGATCGAGGATGTATCATACTAACTCAAATTCAGTCTCAGAGTATGTACCATTGGTCCCAGACCAATCTCAACCAACCCGAAGTCAGCGTCATAGTGAGTACAACTCCACTGGTGCTAAACCAGTATCATCCTCCACTGACTCAAAGTCAGTCTCAAAGTGCATACCACTGGTCCCAGACCAGTCTCTGCCAACCCAAAGTCAGCTTCATAGTAAGTACCACTCCTACCACTGGTCCCAGACTAGTATCGCAGTCTTAGAGAGTGTACCACTGGTCCCAGACCAGTCTCAACCGACCCGAAGTCAGCGTCATAGTATCTACAACTCTCACTGGTCCCAGAACAGTACTGCACTGACATGAAGTCAGTCTCGGAGTATGTACCACTGGTCCCAAACCAGTCTCAACCAACCCGAACTCAACGTCATAGTATGGTACAACTCCTACCACTGGTGCCAGACCAGTATCATTGATCCTAGATCAATGGAGTTCATCCTAGCCTAGGGAGTACGGTAGATACAATGATGTGTCCATCGGTACTACTATGGTCCCTAACTTCATTTCCCTTCTCATTGATTAGATGAGAGGTACTTCCCATGAGTCCCAGAATGCATGGGTAGGATGCCTCAACAGGAGAACTAATCAATCTTGTCCTCACAGGAGAACACATCAATCCTGCTACAATTGCCATGGAGAACACATCAATCCAGGCCGCCATGGAGAACACATTAATCCATGCCTCACAGGAGAACACATCAATCCTGCTACAATCGCCATGGAGAACACATCAATCTAGGCCTCACAGGATAACTAATCATCCTGCTACATAGGAGAGCGAATCATCCTGTTCCACAAGAGAGCGAATCATCTTGTCCCACAAGAGAGTGAATCATCTTGTTCCGGTGCGCACCACAAGGGGAAGGTGAGTCACCCTGTGGTCGTATGTTGTTCTAGTAAGAACCGCAAGCCCTCAGAGCTCCCAGAGCTCAATGTATGCAACATGTCGGACCCTTGTACAAGGGTTTCTTGTTGACTCCAAGTCGTTTGGGAAAATCATAGATTAGATCTTTCCTCAGGGCTTTGACAAGGTGTATCGACCTGTACATCATCTTAATGCGATGGAGCCTCCTTACTCATCGACTTACCATATCGCAGATGATGTCTATCTGCTGGAGCAATTGACATATACGAGATTCCTCATTAATCGAATCCCACCTCTGGCTGTTAAAAAAGAATCACAGTGGTATCCTATGTAAATCCAAATAGCTCATTGAAGAGCTTTCGCAACCAGACTTCCTCACACGAGATCATGCTAGCAACAATATCTTCTTCTTCGGTGATGCTCAAAGCCACTGACTTCTACTTCCTGCTCATCCAGGATATCGAAGCAGATCCCAAGGTGAAACAACACTCGAAAGTGCTCTTACAGTCCACCACACTGCCTGCCCAATCAGCATCAGTATATCCAAGTAGTCTCACATATTCGGCAATGTATCTTAACCCATTGTACCATGAAGATATCTTAGAAGATTCTTGGCATCAATCCAATGAGGCTCAACAAAATATGAGCTCACAATGCTAACTGCAAAACATATGTTCGGATGGAGGTTCACTAAGAACATCAATGTGAATGAGTTTATGAAACTCAGAGGCATTTCGCAAATCTAGTCCGACATCACTACCATATAACTTCTAAAAGTTAAGATCCTCGAGGTAGTCACAGGCTTGCATTCCACCATATCAAATACTTTTAGAATCTTCACCACATATTTTCCTTGAGACAGGAAAATTTTCCTTGGCTTCTTCCACACTTCAAGTCCTAGGAAATAGTGCATCAGTCCTAGGTCCTTCATTTCAAATTCAGAAGCCAACTCCCTCTTACATTTTTGAATGAGAGGGTGTGCACCTGTTAGAAAGAGGTCGTCTACATACAACACCAGTATAAGAGGCTTTCCATCTTCAACCTTAAAGTAAAGGTTAGGATCGGCTTCACTCCTAGTGAATCCTAGCTTCATCAAGTAGCTATCGATCCTCTCATACCATGCTCGGGGTGCTTGCTTAAGCCCATAGAGAGCCTTCTTCAACTTGCATACATGATATTTTCAATCATAAATCTCAAATCTTGTGAGTTTCTCCACGTAGACCTCTTCTTTGATAGAACCATGCAAGGATGCGGTCTTGACATCGATCTGATGTAGGTTCCATCCTTGTGAAGCCGCAAGGGCCATGATCGAGCAGATGGTTGTATATCTGGCAATAGGTGAAAATATCACATCATAGTCTATACCTTCCTTCTGGGAGAAACCACGAGCAACAAAATGATCCTTATACTTTTCCGTACTTCCATTTGTTGCATGCTTTATCTTGTAAAGCCATTTGGAAGTAACAACTGTCTTGTCTTGGGGTTCGAGAAGTACTTCCCAGACATCATTCTTCATGATAGACTCATATTCTTTAGTCATAGCATCCTTCCATACTTGATGCTTGATGACGTCTGAGAATGATGAAGGTTCATTTTGTATGATTGTGCTCCATATGGTTAGGCATCCCTGATACCTGTTAGGTTTCTTACTTTCATGAAAGGTTCGTCGGAGTGCAGCATGTCCTTTAGCATCATCAAGTAGCCCCCTAAGCCATGAAGGCCTCTTCCTAGAAGAGGAAGGCTTAGGTGGATAAATAAGATCCAAGGGTTCCTCCACATCAGACATTGTTACATCATCTACCCAGAGAGATAGTTTCCACAATCGTACAGTTCTTCCTTTTCACCACACCATTCTGCTCAGGAGTATGTGGTGTAGTAGTCTCCCTCTTAATGCTAGCCTCAGATATGCTTAAGTGAACCAACTGTAATATATCAAAGGTCTTGCTTTGGTTTGAGGGGAATGGTCCCCTTTTGAGCTTTCCTTTGGCACATCCTGGACATACACCTTCTTTCTCTACCTGGAATTCGGGCATCCCTGTTACCATATGTCTTACATCGAGTAGAGCTTTGTAATGAAGGTGGGCAAACCTCTGATGCCAATGTTCGGAATGAAGAGTTGTGTCACAAGAAATGATACCTAACAGACTTCCATCGACTTGATATAATGAATCAACACTAAACTCATGAGTAAAGGCATCTTTAACATATTTTTTCCATATACATACCTTGCCATCGGTGATGCTTACCTTGTAGCCTTTGTCTTCCATTGTTGAGATGGACACTAGGTTCTTTCTGAGGTCAGGTGCATTTAATATATCCTGGAATTTCTAGCCTTCTTTAATGGTTGTCCTCTTCCTTGACTGCCAACTCTCCTCTTACCTTTGATATTGAATTTTCCATCCCTTCGATTACCATGAGAGGGATTTTGATCATCGTCACGGTGGGAGTCCTTTCTATCAGGGCATTTCCTTGCATAGTGACTTGCTTTATTGCAAATGAAACATCGTCCTTTTCTCCCACCCTTAGATCCATCCTTTCTTTTCGATTTAGACACGGAATTATTTCTTTTCTTAGCATGAGAAGAAAAGGTAGGAGGAGGACCTTTAGAAAAGGGCATTTCCTACTCTTCTACCCTCGTTTCTTCTTGAATGCATCTAGCCATTAATTCCTCGAAACCAGGAATTACATTATAGTTCAAAAGAGTAGTTCTAAACACATACCATTCGGATGGTAATCCTCCAAGAGTTGTGAGTGCCATTTCTCGGTCAGTAATAATCTCCCCAATAGATAGGAGATCATTCTTGATCTCAATGATTCTTAAGAAGTATGCTTGCATACTCTCATCTTTACCCTTCTTGATTTCCCTCAGCCTATTTCTAAGAAACAAAACTTGATTTGCATCATTAAATTTAAATAAAATCACCAGTCTATCGTAGATTTCCTAGGAGGTGTCTAGATCAGAGATGTAGGCCACCAAGCGCTTATTGATATAGTCCTAGGTGATCTTCTATTTTGACTTCTTTAGTTTTCCATTTGTTCCATGCAGCAACGGATGCATTTGGTGGAGGCTCAACAATATTGCCTCTCACATGACCCAACAGTCCTTGATCCCCTAGTGTTAGATCGATAGACATCTTCCATCTGTGATAGTCAGCTTTCTCACGGAGCTTGTCTTCGGCAAGAAAGAGTGTTGAGGACCCCATAGTTATTTTAGGATAGCCTTGCCAATCTTCTCTTCGGTGATTGCTCTTGCTCTTGCTCGGGCTTTGTCTTCACCTTCAACCTGATACCATGTTAAGTTATGATATGTTCTATGCTTAATAACAGTTTACTTCTTTTCTTATTAATTCCCACAAGTTTAGCAATCACATGTACATAAAGTAAAGTGCAGATAGAACATTAAACGATCGACATAAAACAAGCCAAGACAAGAGACACAAGATGTGGCGACTAGCCAGGGACAAACCCCACAATGTGTGGGGAAACCCTTTGATCAAATCCTCTTTTATCTTCAATAATTCAACAGAGAGAAATAGTACAATAAATCTGATTCATATCAGCAATAGCAAACCCTAAATTAGCAGCATCAACATTAGCGGCTTCATTACCAAACTAGGGCAGATGATATCTCACAAACCGACCATTGAATTGACTTCATTCCGCCACCAAAAGTTGCGGCTTCCAGAGGAGGTTCAGATGAACCTACAACATAGTTTAGATGAGGAGATATTCTAGGCCACATAGGTCAATCTTTACTTCTGCAGTTGCAGCTTCAGTTTGAGCAGTTTCCAGCTTCAAATTAGGGCAGTCGATATCTTGCAAACCGTTCATCGGATTGACTTCATTCCACCACCAAAAGTTGCAGCTTTCAGAGGAGGTTTAGATGAACCTATAGCACAGTTCAGATAAGGAGATCTTCCAGGCCACGTAGGTCAATCTTTACTTCTGCAGTTGCAGCTTCAGTTTCAGCAATTTCCAGCTTCAAACTAGGGTAGTCGATATCTTGCAAACCGTTCATCGAATTGACTTCATTCCACCACCAAAAGTTGTGGCTTTTAGAGGAGGTTCAAATGAACCTATAGAATAGTTTAGATAAGGATATATTCTATGCCACGTAGGTCAATCTTTACTTCTGCAGTTGCAGCTTCAGTTTCAGCAATTTCCAGCTTCAAACTAGGGCAATCGATATCTTGCAAACCATTCATCGGATTGACTTCATTCCACCACCAAAAGTTGCAGCTTTCAGAGGACGTTCAGATGAACCTACATTGTAGTTCCAAAGAGGATATCTTCTAGGCCACGCAGGTCAATATTTGGATCTGAAGTTGGAGCTTCAAGCTCAATAGCTTCCGGCTTCACATGTGCGAGAGAGAGACCCATTTCTGCGCAGTAGAGAAGAGACTCATTTCTATGCAGTAGAGAGAGAGAGAGAGATATGTGATGAGGAGAGTGAGTGCTAATGAGGAAAATTCCTATATTTATACACAATGTTGGTGTTTGAATAGATGTGACTGCTAGGCTTCTGAGCCTAGATGAGTTATAGGTCGGCTTGATAATAATTCCATAATCAAAATAAATTCATATCTCCATGAATACTTATCAGAATCGGATGATATTTATATCAAGCCTACACCTCTCGACGAGAGGAATCTAATAAAAATATTATCAGCCATGAATAATATGACCCACATGAAGTTTTTCCCTGGTTGCCAATTTTAACAATGAGACTGCCATCCGCTTCCATACTCGATGCTACCCAAGACTAAGAATTTCATTCAAATGGTGTTCACATCCTCATATCCATGGTTTAATTCATCAGATACATACAACCTACATTTACACTAGTTTCACTGTAAAGATTTGAAAGTAATAGTAAAATCTAGACTTACATGCTCATAGTTTGAAGCAATGCCATTGAAGAGATTTGTATGTATCAAGCAACTGTTTGATGGAAATTCCATCATTCCTCTATTGAGGGCCCCAAATGCAGGGAGTGCACAAAATATGAATTATTCTAAGATTTAATATCCTGGACTGCGAATTTTGTAAGGGTGGAAGAATCAATCGTGCCATGGGAATACAATGTGAATTCAAATTGTGCAAGCAATCCATCGACAAAGACTGGCTACACTAAGACGGTTGTGAAATTCCACAATATAATGGATATCAAAGATATGGAATTGGTAGTTCACAACTAGTTGTTGCTAGTTCAATTTCCATTATAAGAACTTATAGAATTTGAAATCACTGAGGTGATTGAGATGTCGTGCTTTTGAGGGCACCAAACACACATATCTAGAAAAAATCTGGCACCACCACAGAGATTTGGATCATTCATCTCATTGGAAAAATAATGCTATGTTTTAAAACAATGTCAATTATCAAGGAAGGATCTATGATCTATAACCCTCGAGTTTTCCACCAAAGCCTCCAAAACCCCAAATTTACCGTCTCTACTGTTTAATCATTTTTTCTGTATTGGTCAATCCAATTCCAGTCCACACAGTTATACCATGGCGGCAACACCTTCTCAATGAGAGTTGAAGTTTTTATGAGAAAATACAAGGAAAGGAAGAACTCAAAAATAACATAAGGAAATTGAATTATAAAAAAGAGAAAAACAAGAAGAGTGAAAAACACCTTTGGAATCCTGACAATTTAAAGTGGAGAAACAGAGGATTCAGGTAGGTGTGGGAGGATGGCAGAAGGATGGATGGAAAAATTATGTAAATGGCAGACACTTATTGATATCACATGCATGTGTTGAAACCAAGACAACATGAAGCCTTCATTTTGTTTCATATGAGCCCCTTGTTCATTTCTTTAGATAATCGAAATGTCGATTTTTACCCATATCATCCAACCTGTTATGACAATTTAGTGAAATATTTATTTATACTCCTATCACTTACAAAAGAGTTTTATTTTAGCTAACTTGGGCACATCCAGAACCTAAATAGTTTACCATTGTTAGGCTTGGTGGATTATAATAAATTATTTTCATAACATTTCACACACTAAGCTTTATTTTTCTTAACATTTTTCACATTAACTTTATTTTATGGATTTTCCACAAATTATATATTAAAATTTATTTTCAGATAAAATAAAATGGTTATATTTTTTAATATTAAAAGTTAGTTTTAATTTAGCCCATGGTGTAGATAAATTGATGATAAAATGGGTTGTTAGGGCACATCCAGAACCTCAATAGTTTACCATTGTTAGGCTTGGTGGATTATAATAAATTATTTTCATAACATTTCACACACTAAACTTTATTTTTCTTAACATTTTTCACATTAAACATTATTTTATGGATTTTCCACAAATTATATATTAAAATTTATTTTCAAATAAAATAAAATGGTTATATTTTTTAATATTAAAAGTTAGTTTTAATTTACCCCATGGTGTAGATTAATTGATGATAAAATGGGTTGTTAAGGCTTTTCTTATGATTTTAATCGTTTAAACTTTGATTAGCTTAGTGTGCCACGTGGAAGGCAATGTTGGTACACTTGGAGGTGATTGTGGTAGTGGATAGAATCAATCCATGTCACGTAAGTAAAAGCTTTCTATAGTTGTCCAATTCTTCAATAAACAAAAAAATAACAATAATAATAATAATAATATTTTTTAATTTTGTTGAATTAATTATTTATCAAAATTATATGTTATTAAAAGCACATGATTTTATTGGAAGTAGATTAGGTGATGGAAATAAGGGAAACTAATTTTCTTGTAAGCATTTTCTAAATTGTGTCTCCACTCAAACACTCTCATAGAAAAAAAAAGTCTTAACCCCACCCAGAATGCCAAAAGGAAACTCTCAAGCAAGCCACTCAGTGTGACCTTGGTAGCCTCTCTCACTCTTTAGACTACAAGAAGGATATCCTTGTCTGGGGGGAATCCTTAAATATCCAGCTAATCTAGGTCATTGAGTAATGAAGGGAAGTTCCTTAATGAATACTAGTGATTTGACATTACTCACTCTCAAATTTAAAGGCCAGGGATAAGTGTGAAAATAGTCAAACAAATAATGAATTATTGACAAATTTTGAATTATTTTAATTAGACAACTGTGCTTATTCATGCAAGAAAATTACACTTGAAAGATTAAAGATAAAACTTGATCGATTAATGATATAAAATGAGATGCTAGTGAAGCATATATACAATGCCACAATAAAAATAGAAAATGAATCATAACTTGTGTCCATACAAGTAAGGAATTAGACCATTCATTCATCGTATCTGTGGGCATTGGAGATTGAGAGTTTGTTATCATCATCAAGAGACCATACACCAATATTATTAACTATGTTTGGGATGACAAAGAGTTATGTGTTTGCGATGATAAATAAAGGAACTATTCAAACTTGTCGTTGTTACTAAGTAAAATGAAGACAACAAAGTTGAATATGGACTACTTACACAATGTGTAACATTCCAATTTCATCCATTTATCATCAATTTATTACCATTTATAGTTGGGTAGTTTGTAACCATAGAATTCTAACCCAAATGATGTATTTGTAACATTCCAAAGTGTCTAATTAAAACTAATGAGCCATGATCAATACCATTAGCATGTGAGCACAATAACCACTATGCATTTAGAACAAATTTCCATTAAGACTAGAGATTAGTGTAAGTTTTAAAGCACCCCTAAACAACCAGAAATTCCATATGTAAACATCAAATATTTAAGAATTCTGTGCTTTATCTAAATTGTGTCTATACTACACCAATAATGGTACTATTGGGTTGTGATCACTATCTTGTTATGTGTGTTTGGATGTGGCATTTCAAATTATAAAGTTATCATACATCTACAAAAGGACAGGAAAGTAAACCATTGTGATAATCTTAAAAATAATGAACTATTAGCCTTATGAACCAAGTCATTTCATGTTCTCATGCATTGATTTGCATAAGGGTGTGGTTAGAATGTAAAATGTGTTCAAAAGATGTAATAAATAAATGTATCAAGAAGAAAATTTGACCATGATGCAAATTTGTAAACCCTTTTCAAGAGCTTAAATATCAAGGTGCTTAATGCATTCATATTGTGCTCATGTGAATCTTAAGAGTGTTTAATATGCCATAGATATGTTACCTAGATATGTCAAATCCAACATGAACAAGTAAAAATATGATATTGTGTCCTTACAAGTAAAGGGCTAATCATTATTAATTTACATCAATCATTTTTAATTTTGTCACTTATTTTCTAGTCATATATTTCAGTCCTAAACTAAATTAGTAATTTAAGTTAGTCGCTTTTAGTTGAGTCACTTGATATGTAGTCATATATTTTATCCCTTGATTAAATTAGTCGTTTAAGCTAGCTATTTTTAGTTCAAGCACTTAAAATTGCTTAAATTTAGTAGTAATTCATTTGAAATAATTGTGGTGACTAACGTTTTTAATCATGTAGTCACTAATCTCTCATTTTGAGCTAATGTTTGTTAGTTTAGGAGTTGCTTATGATAAAGTTTGTTGTAAAACAATATTATCTCTCATGTTATAAAGTTGGTGATTATTAGAATGATAAGGAAAGACAATATAATAAGAGTTTCAAATTTGAATAAGAAAGAAAGCAATTTGATAATTATCTCGATGTTCTTCCTTTTTCCAATGAATTTCATTAAGTGAGAGTAAAAAGTTTCCCATGTATCAGACCAAAGGTGGTCGTGTAGGTACTTCCCAACTAAAAGGTTGGTAATATCACTAGAAGCACACTCAAATGGATTTGAAAAAGAGGATGATGTTGTGAAATTAGAACCAGGAGCAGGAGAAAAGAAGAAAACAATCTAAACCAAAAGATAAATAAAAGTAAAACACTACAAGAAAAATGATGAAGTCAACATGACTCAAACAAGATAAAAAAAATATCTTGACATAAGGGATTTAGGATCCTGTTATGCATTTTTGAAGTAAAATGTTGTCTTGTTAAATGCGTTTCTTATTGATGATTTTGTTAAAAACTACCTAATGTAGAGTTGTGATTAAAAAATTTCATTTGAGAGATTAACAAGGATTTATTTCCTTGATCAAGACTTGCTTTAAAAACATATCTCGAAAATGATAAAGAAAATAAAAATTTAAGGAAAACTCCCTGAGTAAGGCTTGTAAAATTCTCCATTTAGAGTTTATGTTTATCACAACTATCTTATTCACAGAAGCTGGATCAAACCAAAACCTAGAAAAAGAACAAAAAAAAGAAAGAAAGAAAAAAACCAAAGCAGAAAAGAACAAACTGAAGATGATAATAAAAATGCAAATGCATACTTGGAAGAATTCCATAACAAGTTTAACTCATTACTCTTCATACTCTTCCATGTATTTGTTAAGAATGTTTAAAATCATGTTTTTATTCCATCTACAAAATATTAACAACAATTAATTTAATTTATTCCTAATCCTAATCTAAAAAGTAGTTTATGACTAGGGAAGATCAAACTTCGAGTGCAACCATTTAAGTGCTTTGTTTACTGCATGCTTGCAGGCAACAAATGTCAGAAAAAATAAAACTATAGCTGAAACATTAAAACAAGAATGAAACACACTACGTACTTTAAAATTCAAAGAATATATATATATAATTATATATATATATATATTATATATATATATATATATATATATATATATATATATATATACATACAAAATACTTCCCTTGAAACTCTTCCAAATATTTGTTTATAAGATCATCAAGATAAGGATGTAATTCCAATGTTTGAAAAGAATTCAAAGAAAAAGGAAACAACAACCTAGTATTAAATGTTAAATCTTTGCAAATGAAAGGTTGTTGTAAAGAAGAAGAAAGATTAGAAATCCTCTTTTCAAAAGAATTGAGTGGATAGCAATGATGAATATTTCTAAAAGGAATTCATGGATGGTCAAAATGTATAGATGTACTCTCGAGTGTTATCATTCATGTAAAATGCACTTGGAAATCTGAAATCAAATGTCCAATCATAAGATAGAACCTCAACATAAGAAGAAATTGAAATAAATGATTGAAATTTTGAAAATTATTATTACATGTATTAATTAATGCATTTGACGACAGTGTTGAACTTTGTTGGTCAAGATGTTAGTGTAGTATGTGCACAAGATAAAAAATAATATTGATCAAAGAAATACATTGAAAAGAATGAGAGAAAGGTAATTTGTAATATACATCTATGTTAGAACATAGTGGATGTTTGTTTACAGATATTTCCTTTTTACAAATGATTATGAATTTAAAATCATTATTATCCTCAATATTAAAATCGCAAGAAGGTACATTATCATTGTAGGATTGAGGAATCGGAATTGATTTATAATCATTGAAAACATTATGACTATCAGAGGAAGTGTATGAATTGTTATCTTTTCCAATTACAAAAATAGATTCATTTGAGGATTGGGAATCAATTAAAACAATTTTTGAAGATGAAGAAGAGCCAAGTTCAATATTTTCATTGTCATAAATTACTTAGTTAGTGTCTTCATTCCTATTTGATTCTTCATTAGAAGTCAGAGGAATTAAATACTTAAACCATCTCGTTAATTTATATTCACAAGGTAAGTCAATGGATTTAAAGAGCATTAATCTCAATTTAAATCTAACTGAAAATTGGTCCAAGGGCTAACCTTTTGTCCTACACAATTCAAGTATTTGTTTGCACACATTCTTGTAGTTGTATCATTCAAAATCCTGAATGAACATCATTACAAACTCATCCTATCTATGTACTGAGGCAACTAGAAGTGAAAGACACTAGTCATTTGCTTGACCTATCAAAGTATATGTGAAATTCTTCCAAGATTAACCTCATAAATATTAAATTTTTGAGAATTTGAAATGAATTTAAAAAGCTGATTGGAGGCATAAGACTTACCATTGAAATTTACCTTCGACAACTTTTTAAATCCCTTGATTGGAGTAGTGTTTGATTGTGATACACTAAAGCATCTCCAGGGAGGTTTTTTGGAGGAACCCATAATTCAAAGTTTAAAATTTTGCAATAAAAACTTTAACAAACAGTTTAAAACAAGCCCTCCTTTTAGCACCAAAAATGTTGATGGGAAAAAATGACCTTTCAACATTTTAAGGGATACCACCCAGTCGAGAACTTAAAACAGTGCCTTTTATATGGACATGGTGGTTCTGATTCATTCAATTAGGTCTAGTTACCCTCTCTCTATCTCTAATAGATTAAAGTATGACTTTCACCTACCAATAGAGAAGAGACATCAAATCGACTCTTCTTGCTAATCAGATAGGAAAGTGATCCTTAATATTAATTTATGGCCTAGCCAAACTGCTTTTAAGACTACCCCTATACGCGGGGACTTATAGGATGCAGAAAGTATAGGTAAATGAAAAGTATAATCTAAGATGCATCTAATCCTAGACCTATCTTGACTAAAGGAAGGATTAGTGCTTCTATCAATCAAGAGAAAGATAAAAGGATGGGAAAAGAGGCATGTTGGAATTGAAATGAGATAAAGGAAATAGACCAGGGAAATAGTTCACAAGATTTAATCCTTGTTAAAGAATATATAAACAAATAAATGCCTAACAAATAGATACCAAACACTTAATTGTAAACATCTCCAATTCCAAATATAGCATATGCATAAGAACAAAATTATTCATGCCACAATACTGAAATAGTTCAAATACATGACATGCAGAAAGGAGGACATCTATAAGATTAAATTGCTAGATAGATAACATCTCAAGGAGATAAAGGTATGTCCTTATGTAAGTTCCAATTTTGAAACTCATTTCTTATTAACCCTGCAAGATAGCTTGACCAGATTCTAAATTAGCATTTCAATAAACAGCCAATAGTAGTGATGAAAAACCACATACATACTCATAGTCGAGAAATGAATTTGAAATCTAAAGAATTTATTTTCAATAATAGAGAAAGTATTAGTGATTTACATATGATTACAAAATAAATTTATTATAAAATTGAATCAATTACATAAAACATCAGATAATTACAATAGTGCATGTTCTCTATTGTTTCTAAATTGATTCCATGCTTGTAGAGATGAATCTGATCTCACTACAATAGTTAAAATGAGTCTCAACTCCCTCTATACAAACAATTTGTAGGCTCTAGTATTACTCTGTCTCTTTTCTCTCGGATTCAAATTCCCTTATTCTATCTTAGAGATGGGTATTTATACATAATTGAAAATATAAAAGACTCCCCTTATCTCTCAATAGTCAAAGCAATAAAATCAAAATGAATCTGGCAGTTTTACTTCTGTTAGATCTTAGGCCAGATATAGATTGTACCAGTTAAGTAAAATTTCCTTGTTTGGTATGCGTTGATGAGTTTAGTTTGCTTTTAACATGATAGAATTTCACGTTTCACAATGAAGTTCAGCGTTATCCTCATTGTTTCAACCACCTCTATCAATTCTTATCCATTGTTATGCCACTTGGTGAGGTTCCTTCGAGAATATTGACTACATCTATTTTCCATCATTAGTCATGGAAGCCTCTCTGCTATAAAAGAAAAGAAAATCAATTTCAAATAGAGTATTTTATTAAAATGATGAAAACAAGTCAAAACAATATAATACATACAAAAGTGCATTTATGTTGTGAGACCCTTTTTAAATTCATTAAGTGGAACTTTATTTATAATAATAATAGTGGTAAGAGTAGAAGTGACATGTGGCAAGAGCTAAGTGGTATCGGAGGTAAGCCCATCAAAACTTTTCATAATGTGCACAAACAAAAATGTTGATATGTCGATATTACGAGGCTCAGATTTGGAGAAGGCATGATATCTTTATAGACCAGAATTAATACCATATTAGGTTTGATATATCGGAGCTTCCAAGATATCAGAGGTCTTGTATTGAATATTTGATATCGGGGGTTTTACAATTATTATGATTTAAAATTTCTGATATACAGGAAGATATGATATTCCAATTAGACCATCGTTAATATGCATATTGGGCCATATATATTAGAGCCTAGCAAATATTGGAAGTCAGATAGGTAAGGTGTATTGGCATATCAGAGATCGAAGGGAGCGTTGTATCGACATTCTTAAAACTTGCCCAGTTTAAAATATTTGATAAGTGTTGACCCTGATGGGAATGGGAGTATTGTATATATTATAATATGATGAGATTTTAGGTTTTGATTAACTTTGAATATATGCCATAAGCCATATAAATATGAGTTCTCACATTGAATATTTTTAATAAAGTTTTGATACTATATCAATGTGTGTGTGTGTCACTTCTTTTAAGACTTCAGCTTTGACCACTTTTTTAAATGTAAAAGGTTTAAATATGCTTTTAAACAATAAGCCATCCCATAATAAAAGGCTTGGTCTTGGGGGCTATGAAATGAATCATACAAAATAAAAAATAATATTTATAAATACAAATATTTCTAAAAAGATAATTATTTACAAAGAGAAAAATTTATAGAATAAAAGGTAAAATACATAATTTAAGGCCAAAACAGTGAAAAACATCCAATCTTCAATTAGGCGTTATTTGCAAATCAAATGTCCAAATGAGATCAAACGAGTTACCATAGGAAGATATGAATAGATTGGACTCATTGAAGCCATCCAAATACTCAAAATAAAATAGTAATATGACCAATCATTCAATCAAAGGGTCCCTATAATGAGAATTAAGTGAATAATGGGGGGGTTGTGTTTTTACCACAATAGTTTCTTCTACTACAGAGGGGGGATAAAAGTGAGCCTCTAAGTGAGAGGTAATAGTACCACCTAAGAATAGGCACATGTGAACTATAAGGGTCCATCTAACACCCAAAAAAATAGTCCATAGAGGATGCGATGGTCGTTACAACCAATAAACAACGAAAGGTCTGTCTAATATCCCACCGAATTTTCCACAAGGATGGGACAACAATAATAACCATTATAACACATTCTCAATAAGATAAGTACCAAAATAACCAAAATAGTTACTTAGAGCATGTGAAAGAAAACATGAAATACAAACATTCGCAGAATAGTCTTACAAACATTCATAGTCTATGTATTAAGAACATCATGGCCTTGAAGGTTTATGTTATTAAGTAAAAGTTCCAAGACACATGTTTACAATGTACATCACTAATCCCAATAGTGGAGCATTGGAGCCACTCCTTGCTCCTTAAAGAACTAGTTGATCTTCTAATTCCTTGCAGGAGGAGGCAAGGTGAAAAGTCCTTTTCTCATACAATGAGGGAGTATATATAACCAAGGGTGACTCTTTGACCACCCTCATGACTGTTTGACTTCCTATGACTTTTCAACTTACATGACTCTTTAAATTGTATGTGTGTCCTTTGGACTTCGACTTTATAGTACATTTTGAACACAATATGCATGATCCACAATAGTGATGTGGCATATGACCACTAATGACATGACATGACATTGTTGACATGGAATCCTTGATGAGGTGGCAATGTCAAGTCACTATTGTTGCTAATTGTTCGATGCCTTATTGAAGATGATTTCTTTTCATTTCTGCATGGCTTGGTGATGCAAAATCTTCAAGGATCTTTAGTTTTGGATGGTGGTCACAAAATTGTGCCCCTCTGCTTTCTCTTGATTAATCAACTTGTGAGTTCAACTATAAGAAATTATTTTGGGGATGCTTCCCTCCTTCTTCTCCTTCTCCATCATCTTTCCATGACCTGATAGTGTACATGGGCCTACAATTCACTCATGATGAAAATATATCAATCTGAAAACCTCCTAGTCTAAGATGATTCATTCTGATCCATCAATTGAGCCCTAAGAGAGTGACGGGTTGGGAAGAGGGACTCAGTGATTGCACAGTTCATAGTTCCAATAGTCAAGGGGAAGAGATTAAGCTTTGAGACTGTGTCATATGCAGCTCAGGGAGGCCTGAAGGGCAAGACTACGTAGTTTCCGGAGACAACCAGGTCAGGCTAAGGGAATGGACAATGGGAAAGGAAACTACGTAGTTTTGGATGTAAAGGGAGGCTAAGCTTATGTGCATTGAATAATTCCAATAGCCAGGGGAAGAGCTTGAGGCTTGAATATGAGAAGTATTGAAGCTACGCTGGGGGACATAACTGCACAATTCTGGGGGGTCAAGGTCGAGAGTCGGGCACAAGAATTGCATTGTGCAGTAGCCCTGGGAAATAGTAACTGTGCATTATGGTTGTCATGTGGTTATGTTTATCATGTTGGTTTTCTTCTTGGCAAGATGATCATTGTAAATATTGCAACGAGTTATGTTATAAAGCTTCTTGGGTAATATGCACTTATTTTCAATAGTATTACTAGTTTTAGGTGTCATTGAACATCATGGAAGGCATTCCCCCAAGGGCCCAAGGGGGTGGTTTCTATAACAACCTTGGTCAAAGATCTGTGCAATAAAGTGAATAAAGGTAAAATTAATAACCATGGTCATGGGACACATATTCTGAGCTGAATTTTGGGCAAAAACATAATGATGGGGATCACTTTTGATTAATTAATGGATATCGAAATTTTCAAGGGAAATGGCAAAGACTTTGGAAAGGAAAAGTGGCATTAATTGGAATTTTATTTATGAGAAAAATGGAAACTAGGACAAAAGGGAGGTGAAAGGTCACAGGTTGCATGTGAGGAAGAAAATGAAGGAAAAATAATGGAAAATGAATAAAATAGAGAGCTCATTGATAGACAGGCTTATTAGGATCGATTTGTGGCTTTTTCTAGTTCAACCTTTTGTTAGTTCAATTTTGGAGCTCTCATTTTCTACACTCTCTCCTTCATACCGTTCGACATAGAGTTTTCTTGGACCAATCTTGGAGGAATGTGGCATACTTAAGATTTGGAGAGAGAGGGGAAAGGAAGAGAAGGAAATCAAAAGAGGACATTGGGATCAACAACTACAATGGGTTTTTCTTGCAGGTACTGAGTTTCATGTATGATTTCCTCTCTAGTTTTAGCATGCATGACACATGCATGTGGTTTCTTGGTTATGATCTATCACTAGCATGGAGGATTTCCTAGATTGATGGTGGATTTGCATAACATTGCCATTTCCTGGATAGCCATGGTGTTGTGGGTGTATTTCCTTTTGTTTTATCATTGGGTAATCACGTTCCTTAGGGCTATGGGTTGAGTTACTAGTTCTTGGAAACCTTGGTTGGACAAATGCTTTGGAAGCCCTATAAGATCTTGGGTTGAGTTACTAGTCCTAGAAGCCTTGGTTGGAAAAACTATGGAATCCCTTGGTGGGTTGAGTTACTAGTCCTAGAAGCCCTAGTTGGACAAATGCTTTGGAAGCCCGATAACAACTATGGGTAAGTTACTACTCTTGGAAGCTCTGGTTGTAATAAATGCTCTTGAGCCCTAGACAACTTGGGTAGAGACCAATATGGAGATGGTTGGTGATGTTCGACTGTGAGGTGGAATAATTAGTTGAGGGTTGAGGTGTCTTAGCCTCTATAAGACCTAGTTTGTTTTTGTTCTATTTGTTCCATGAGATCTCACATTCATGCTTGGAATATGCCACGGGGGTGATTGGCTAAAAGAAATATTTGGTTCAGTAAATTTATGGTCAAGTGGTGCGTGGAAGTCCCAGACCTGGTTGTATTTTTCCTACTTTAATAAGAGTTCCTTTCCTCTTGTATTTGATGGGTAAATATACTTATTCATATGTGGTTTTTATGGTTGTTATATCTTTTAATTATTTATGTTGAATATATGTTGGTTAAGAGGATTTTTATGACAGTCTTGATGTATGGCTCTCATCATGTTCTGATTATAACACACATGAAAAATGAATATATGACCTAATAAATGAAAATGTAGCTATTCTAATAAGGCATCAATGCTTCCTTATGAATCTCAAATAAGTATGAGACCCCTATGCTCAGATCCATTGTTATGGCCTGTACATTTCATATTTATGACATGTTTGATAAAAAAATTGTCATACATAGTAGGGGTTAGATTAAGTGCTCGTACCAATGATTTCATTAGTAGCCTTATTCCATTGTTATTTATCATTTCTTAAAGTTTCATGAAGTTCTCGCCATTGGCCTAAGACGTGACCTTGAAAAAGTGGGACAAAATTTGGGGGCATTAGCTCAAAACTGACTAAAAAGGTCTAGAGTTGCTAGCATGCCTTGCTATGGGAGTGACTAGGAGGCCTCAGTTACATTCGTGGCTTTTCATGGGAGAGGTTGAGGGTCCACGTCAGTGAAATGTCAAGTTGTCTCATGGGGGTGCCACTTGGAAGGGTTGGTTGGCTCCTTAAGGTTCTGTAGCATGTGTTGAAGGTCATAATGGTTTTGCTTTTTCAGTTACACTTCCCTAACTGTACATGGGGAGTTTAATCACAACATCTTTGCCTCTTGTCACATGTTTACTTCAGTGGACTGGTTCACTTGGGTAAATGTAGGAGGAGGTTGTTACACATATTTTGTTGCTAAGGTTACTTGTCACCAGAGACTTAAGTGAAGCATTTTTGGAACAACTTTATGAAATATTTACACTAAAAAGTGGAAACTCCACTAGTGTAGTAATTTAGATCCTTGGTGACTATCATTTCAATGTTTTTTCAGTATTTTCTCAAGCTGTTTTTAGTCTCTCAATTTTTATTTTTAGATCTGCTTTGTTTTCTAGGAAATTGTTTGGTTTTTTCATTTTTTGCATCTTTCTATAGGTCACAGGTGCCAACAGAGAAGGAGACAAAAAAATCTGGCTGAGATCTATTGACCTATATTTTCAAGAGAGAAACACACTTTTTGGATTTACTGTTCATTTTACTCTCCATTTTTAGAATTATTTACAATTTTTGAACACTTTACTTTTAGCGTCACATGGCATCATAAAACATTCTCAATTAAATCATCCACATGACACATCATTTTCACACACACACCCTAAGTGAATGCAAGCTTGGTTTACACCACCAAGCTAAGAATTTGAACACTACACCTTAATAATTCAACAAACATAGATTAAGCCCACTTGGGCACCAAAGCCAAATATTTTGTGTAGTTAGGTGTAGGATCCATGGGATAGGCTTCCAATAACACCCATCGATCATTTAAACTGAGACATAGAAGGTGACATATTAGGGAGCTTAAAATACTTCACTATCACACGGTCCAAATCTAGAGTGCATTAGAAACTCGATTCATAGGGGGTTAAGCTATGTCATCATGCAAGTGGTTCTCTTCAAGGCTACCCAACCCACGGTAGGGAATCCCTTGTGGTGTCTATTCACTGAGGAGCTCAATAATTGACCACCCCCACGGAATGAAGGTAACTATAGTGACCAATCATAGGAAAACACTGTATAGGACTGGCTATGGGTACTATTTTGTTCTCTACCCCACGTTTCTCTAGACAAATCTCTTTATTAGGATCAAATTACATAAACTAAGAATTCCTTTGGAAGGCTATCTAAAACAGAAGATTTAGGACTTGTTTGAGGATTTAGATCACTTATAGGGTAGAGGTCATTTTTGTTTCATAGGACATGTTTTCTTGAATTAGAGTAGCATATTAATATAGTTAGTTTACACTTGGCACCACTACACTAGGTGTTTTCTTGTTGTTTGTTTCTCTTTTTCTCCTATCATCCCCTTTTGATCTAGTGAGTCATATTTTTATTCACATCATTACACTCCCTAGGCATTTGTCACAGTGACTTCATTTCCTTTACCCCATTTTTCCTTTAGGACATCTTACTCCTCCACATCAAGTTAAATTTGATCCTCCTAGTCCTCCATTGAGTCCTCATTCTGACTCTAGTTCTATTGATTCTTCTATTTATTCCTTTGCTTAAGTGTCTTCCCAACCCCGTACTACCACCATGTCAAGCACTAACATGGGTGAAGGTAGCCAAGGTGGTAGCCAATGTAACCACACAAGAGGGACCTTTATCGGTATGATCATTGCTCCTCCATTAGTTCCATGAGCCCAGTTGGCATGTTATGCCTTCAAAGATTCCTTCCAACATCCCTGAGTTCAAAGGTAATCCTAGAGAAGATCCCACAAATCATGTTCACTCATTTCATATGTGGAATTCATCCAATTCCATCACTGAAGACTCTCTTTGTCTTTGTTTGTTTCAATGCACTCTTACTGGAGCTGTTACAAAGTGGTATGTGGACCAACCACATGCCTCCCATTCCACTTTCACAACTCTGACCAAACTTTTTCTATCATACTTCCCATTACTTCTTCGATATTACACTGGTACCAAACTCTGGACCTATTTTTGTCAAACTTCTGGCACCCACATATCTGACCATGTTCAAGAATGGCATAAGAGGAGGAGCATATGTAAAGATCCTTAATTTGAATACCGTGTCTATATGGATTGTTTCCTTAGATCACTTTTGGTCATAATTGGTAAATAATTTACCTGGCACTTCCCTTAGTCTAAGGGAGAGGTGCTCTAGGTAGATTTGAAATATGACCTGATCTATGCACAATCAAGATATGTTTATACTTTCATTCTCAATCTACCTTGGCCTAGTGCTGCTAATGCATTGGATGCATCTCATGTCACTGGCGATATCATTGGATCTATCTCACACCCTCCACCTCCACCATATCCTCAACCTCACATGAGCTATGGCCAACCCCAGGGGGGACCAATTCGACTTACACTTATCCCCCTCCTGCTCATTCCCATGGAAACCCTTACCAAGGTTCAAGCATGTCATACACATCCCCATCTGCATCAATCGATGCCAGGGCTAGCTATCACTACACCTGGTTATCCCAAATTTATTGTAAATTATTTTTATCCTTATGCACCCCCTAACATTCCAACCCCTATGGTACTAGTGATACAACCCCTCTTACACTAGCACCCCTGATGAGCACCAGTATTGTAGTAAGAATTATACAACTCTTGGGGCTACCAACTTTAGTTTATCAACCCGAGGTTCATACAAACTTGGAGGTGACAGTGATGTATACACAAGTAAAAGTGATTGTTCTACCTTTTGTCACTGTTGATATGGTGAGAGAACACTAGCGTTTTCAAGCCAAACTTCTATGGATTCAGAAGAAGCTTGATTACTAATGAAAGAAAGAGAAATCTACACTAGGAGAAAGCATGTTTACTACAATAAGGAAAAGGACAGAAATCCAATGCCAGAAACACACAATTTCCTGACTAACTGTTGAGAAACTATGCTTTATAAGAATTCCAAGCTAACATGTATGAAATGCTACTATCCTAGCATGGAATTTCAAAACATCAAACATCACTACTGTGCATGTAAAGGACTGAAATAAATATTTTTTTTCTTTTTATTCTTTTTATGGAAAAACAAGTGTGAAATCTAATCTATTTTTATGGTGTGGAAAGTGGCTTTAGGGACGTTGGAAGGTTTTGGATACCCTTAGGTGACCTTGTGTGGCTTCTTGGAGGTTTTCCCTCAATTTGGCCTCAAAACAGGCCACTACAGGAAAACCTACAAGATGTCCTAAAAACCTATAGGATTCCCTGTATTTATACAGGATACAACCAAGAGAAAAAAGATGGGGGTTGAAAGTGATGGAAGGCTTAGGGAAGGTGGTTGGTGGATGCAATGGAGTGAGAAAATGCCTAGGATCACTCAGTTTTTGAAAACAAGGTTGTGAGATGGTTGGATTTGCTCAACATGCTTGAAGAAGTTTCCTTGAAGAATGATGAAATTGGTGAGTTTGTTAGTGAAAGTGAGGAATGATCATGGATGGATGAACATGGAAGGATGTTTCTTGCTATTAAATATTTCTCTACTTTTGAAACACTTGCACTACATCAAGCAATGATATTTGCCCAAAAATCATGTAAATAAGGAGAATTTCAATGAGCTAGAAAAACAGAGTTTAATGAGCTAGTTGTCTACTTCATGTATGGGGAAGATTTGCAGAATAAGATTAGTCGTTGATGAGATCTCCTATAATACTGAAGGTGGGAGAAATGATGCCTAATTATTACACTCTCAAACTGATCAAATGCTAGCTTAAACACAAGAAACTCTAAATTCTATGAGAAAGTAGAATTCTATATTTTTGGGGATACATGGGGGTGATTCCCTCAAATCATGATCCCTAAAGCAAGAAGTGAGGCCAAGACACCTGCTAACATCTTTTTAATTTTCCTTTTATCCCTTCTAATGTACTGCGGAATTAGAGCGCAAATGGAACAAAACTAATAACCAAACTAATCAAATCTACACTATCTGCAATGAAACACTTCCAAGGGAAATTTAACCATGAATATATGAAATTAATCTAAGCATACAGATACAAGAAGAGGATAATTTTCCACTAGGGTTGGACACCAATCCAAGAGCTTCAACCCTCGGAATTAAATTAGTACTGGATCATGAAAAATATCATTCTCATTATCAAAACAAAAAATTACAAAGCAATGTCTTCCACAAGCCTAGATTTAAAAAATAACCAGTGTTTTTACAACAAAAATTTGAATCCTAATGAGGCTCTAGGCCTCTTTATTTATAAAATTGAAGTCTCCAATGACTTCCTTAAATCGAGGGAAACTCAGCTCCCAAAGTCAAGATGAGCTAACTCTTTGACTATCACTTGCTCGGCTCCCTTTTGATCTGCCTGACTTGGCTACTTGTACTTTGAGCTAGTGTGATTGATGGAGGAATATTTGAATGAGGGAGGAGTAAACGAGGAGGATTTACCGCCTACAATCTCTCTTCCTTGTCCCATTCAAGTTTCAGCCTTTAATCTTGCGAAAATTCTTGATTTTCTCTCACAAACCTACATTTTATGCACATTAGTCCACTAGGCATAATATCTCACTTTGACTCGTCCCATTAAACAAAATATTATCAAAACATGTAAGAAATTGTGAGAAGAGTTTATTTGAATAAGCGAGGAGGTGCATTAAGGTCCATATAGTTACCCAATGATGAGGCTCATTGTTGAGAGATTTAATAGGTGTATTAATTCTCCCACATGTATATGTCAATCCAGGCTCGTAAACACGAGTTGTACTGTGATTTCTATATTCAGTTCTTGTTCAGAGCTTCAGTATTTCCTTTATAATGATCAGCTAAGTAATGGAACACACAAATGCTTGTAAGAACACACACAACTCGAAAGGAAACTATTCCATCTTGCTAACACAGGTAGAATTAATAATCAAATTCAACTTAAAGACTTTGAAATCTCTTAATCTACTCTATACTTGAAATGAAATCTGGACTTAAATGTCGACTTGATTATTTATCACAGATTCCAATCTGACAAGCTATGAAAGAGAATTCCTAAACAAACGGGCTCCACATATCATCTCAATCATTCAAAATCCAAATCCTAATTTCTGACTCTTACAATTTCCACTTGAAATAAAAAGATCTATTCTACTTGTGATGGTAATTCAACTTTAAACTAAGAAATTAATCTTGTACTCAATAAATGTTCTTAATTCAAAACCCCAGAATGAGAAAGGCTTCACATTAATTCCACTGTCTTGAAAACAAGTAAAATATCTTTATGTTGGGAGCTAATCTGAATACTCAGTCTCACACAGTTAACCAAGCAATCTTGATCTCTCACACTCAACTAATTTTCATACATATTACCTAATATGTCTTAACCTTAAGAAAAAACTTCAAATACCAAACCTTAACTCTATTTTCAAGAATGAAAAGAAAAATGTGAATTTCTATGAGACACACAAAACTGTACTTGAGAAGTTATTTTACAGTTGCATTCAATCATAAATCAAATATTAAACTAAGCTTAATCAAACCTACTTAGGCCTTTAGCAAACCAACAGTTTGTATTCTTAATGAAAAAGGTAAATCACGCAGCTGATTGTAATCTTAACTACCTCAAAATCTAACAAGCACACATTATACTAAGGCAATGCTAATGAAAATTACCTCAAGCTGGAAACTACAATTTCAACTAAGAGTATCTAGATTTATCAAATTCTAGGCTATCATACTACACTCAAGCACTCAAAACAAAGAAAAAAGAATCACACTGAAACATAAATCACTCAATTCAACTTTCAAAATCAATCAAAATACAATCTTCTAGCATTCAATCATCATGAAAGGAAAACTAAAACTAACTCTCCTTATCAACCCAATGAAATCTTGTCTGCAAACTGATAACTTATGACACTTCAAACCAATACTTTGATTTCAAAATAATAGAAATTTGACTGAAAAAAAATCTTCTTCTTGAGCTAATCATTCAAAGAAGGAAACAATACTTTCAATTCTATTCTGGAAATCAATTCTTAAGGCTTAACGTGTGCTCTGCAAGTTACAAATGGAAAATTGAAAATGGATTTAACTACCTCAACACTCCATTATCTCAATCATGATAATACGAAGTTTCATTGATAATTCTGGAATTTTATATTAAGTTTCAACAATTTTTTTAATGAGATTAATCAGCCTATACTTCACACCATGAATCTAATTTTATTGTTGCATAAACCTAGAACATTCATTTAGATAAATATTTGCAACCATATTTTATGGTGAAATTGGGGTGATCGTTGTGCAATTCGGCCTCGTGATTTAGATTGTGCCTACAATTGGGAAACACTGTCCTGTAGTAGGAGATAAAATTCTCACACAGAGACTCTAAAAGGTGCTTTAAATCAGAGGTAAAGAATCACAGTGCTAGGTTGAGGATGTAGTGGACACAGGTTTTTACCTTCATCGTTGATTTTCTTTGGAAACAAAGAGATGCTAGGAGAAATTAAGGAAATGCATTTTTGTTTGAGATCAACTTGTAGAGAACATGCAATCCAATCAACTGCAAGTATTAATTAATCTATTCATTTACCATATATCCAAATCCAATCTTCTAAAAACTAGCTCACGTAGAAACTAAAACAAAATGTGTCACAAATGCTAGAACATTGTTATGTAAACAAAATGAATTCGAAAGCTCTTTACCAAAATCAATCAATGTTGGAAACTAAATTGAAATCCTTTTTAGAACAATTCAAGGGAACAAATTAAAACTTAAAGCAATCAAATCGACTACCAGCTATGAAATTAAATTTCCCATTAGTGGTGGGCCCTTGCCACTACCATGTTATAGACATATTTGGGCACTGTAACCCCAATCTAATATGTCCAAAAACCAAGGTCTTCTATGCCTCTAAAAGTGTTGTTTCATACCCTAAAGGGACAAGGTCAGCTGGTTACATCATCTCCCAGAAGTTCTCCCTAAAAAACTACTCAGAACTGGTCAAAGCTGGACCATCTCACCTGCTCCATGGTCAGGGTGCAATGCATCTCACCTATTGCACATGGGGGGTGCGATGCATACTGAAAATCCCTTCTATGGGGTGCGATGGGCGAGAGTAGACAAATGGCAGAGGTAGTTTGCTAGGTGGAAACCCATAGAATCTTCTAGAAACTGCTCATTTGACACTTGCCTCTCTGAATTCACCCAGGGATGAGTAAGAGATCATGAAATATGTAATTGGAACCAAGACCTATCAGAGAAATGACACTAATCAAAATCCCAGAAGCTGACTCACCCACCTGCAAATATCTATATATGGATCCCTCATCCTAGAGATCCAAAGGCTAGAATCTTGTATTTTGTAAGGAAGTGTTGTTGGTTTCTGTGTGAAACATCATAGTGTTGGTTGACTGGCTTTTCATGAGGTGAAGAAGGCTTTCATGCTGGGAGGATGGTGCTAGGTTAGGCCAATGGGTTGTAATCCTCTCTTCTACTAATTCTATCAATAAATCTATTTGAGGTTTCCTCCATATTCTTGTATATTTCTGAATCTTGTATCGATATATGCATTTGTATGGTTGATATACATCTGATCGTATATTGTTTATGGTTATAGATCTCTATGCTTTGATGGTATTATGTTGCTTTGACTCTACAGGTGTTCTCTGAAGTGGGACAAGTTAGGAAAGAGTGGCAAAGCTCTATTAAAGGGGAGAGGAAACAAGCAAGGAGCCAAGCGAAAGACTGAGGTTGGTACTCTCTGCTTCTCTCTCATCTATCTCTTATAAAGGAAAACACAAGCAACTTTAGTTTGTTTGTTTCTAAGATAGCTACCTATCTTAGTGGGACTAGCAGCTGTAAATGGACACTAGTTTTGCTGATAACCAAATGGAGACTCCGCTGGGGAGAGAATAGTTTGATTGTTAGTCACTGTTGTTTGCTCTATAAACTACAGACGAAGCCTGAAGTTAAGCCAGCTAGCCTTCGAACTGCTTTTGCTATGCAACTGCAAAGTACATTAACGCTGCTTCAGTCAATCTTCGAGTTAGTTTATGATTTGAAAATCTAACTTGCAAGCATCCTAAGTTCCCTGGTGGTAGCTCAAGTAACCTCATTAGATAAGCCCCTATGCTTTGTGTTTACTGCCTATCATTAGCTCAACCTAAATCCCTGAACTAAGCTGCAAACTGTGAGCAAAAACCAAGCTCATTCTCATCCTTGGACCATCACACTGTCTCTCATTGGTAGTCTGGATGCATCACACCTCCCATGTGCTGTAGGTGAGATGCATCCTTGTTTCCATGTGTTACAAGTGTGATGATTAGGTGAAACTATTTATGCTTCCAGATTTTGGTTTTCTCTTCATTGTCTTCAGCTTTATTCAATAGTTTTGTTGTCTATGATCAGTATATCACTCTTGAAACTCCCTTCCTTTGAATTATTCATCCTCCATTGATAAAGAATTGTGAATGTTTTTATGTATTTTTCGTCATTTATAGTTCTCCTTTGCAAACAGTAGCTTAATCGAATTGTCGTCTTTTGATTTGAAAGTGTCACAAGTGTTGTTTTCAGTCAAAGAAAAGAGTGTCGTAAAGTCTTCCTCTTTTTGATAGTTGATTACACTTTTTCCATTGTATTTTATTTGAATTAATAGTATTTCAAGTGTCGAAAGCAATTTTAAATTCGAAATTGCAAGTGTCGCTCTTAGTCTTCCTTTCATTTTTCAAATTCGAAATCACAAAGTCTCGTCTTAGCCTTCCTTTCATTTTTTGAATTCCAAATCACAAAGTGGTCTTCCTTTCATTTTTTGAATTCGAAATCGCAAAGTTTCATCTTAGTCTTCCTTTTTTTTTTTTGAATTCGAAATCGCAAAGTGCCGTCTTAGTCTTCCTTTCATTTTTTGAAGAAAAAATTGTTAGTACTATCGCTTTGAAAGAAAAATAGTTTAGATCTGTACTTAGCATTCTTTTTGTCATTCACACATTAAGAAAGTGGAAAACAAATACATGCATGTGCATTTGCATTTAAACTGCATGCAGAAATTGATTTAGGACAAGTGCATCTTAGTGTGTGCGCTCTGCTCTATGTTGAAAGGATTTTACTTCTCTTTCCTTAGTAGCGAGGATTTTCATTGCGAAAAGAAAGTAAACGACTATTTATCATCTTATATTGCATATTTAGGAAATGTATATCTACATCACACAGTGAACCTTAAAGGAAAACTTCTTAAGAAAGATCAATTGTAAAATAAATTTCAATGAACATAAAAATGCTTTGGAACCTAACACACAACATCTAGAAGTCTAGGCTAGAGACGTATTCCGGCATCGTAAAGCTTGGTAACTATCGTTTTCGTTGTAGTTTGGGTGATTCCTCCTCCTTGATATGACAAGTGCCAGTACAGACTTGTGTTCCCACATACCGTCGAGTATATATTTGGAGACCACAATAGGCTATATTTGTTATCCTTAGGAAGTTGTGTCTGCTGCCCTATCGATCACAATGCACTGAACACAACATTCGGGAAGATTTACTGCCGTACCATAAAAGGTATTCTGCAGTTTTTCATTTGGTTTTGTAATCCCTCTATCTAAATTTCTAGAGTAGTCACTTTTGTTCCTTTTCAGACTCCTTAAAAGAAAAGGTCCATCTGAGCACTTGTCACTTCAGGCTCATTAAAAATCTAAGGCGACTAGAGTCATCTTTAGCTTTTTCTCGACTCTTAAAAATTGAAAAAGCAAGTTGTGTCGAAGTGTCATAAAATTTATTTTAACCGGAATAACATCATTGTTCCCTTCTTGGTCTTAGGTTGAGAAAATGGAGTCCACCAATCAAGGATTTCCCCTTGGGGGAATCCTAGTCCCTTCTTCTCTTGGGGAGATGTTGGTGCACCTCGAATGGCCACATTGTCCCTTCCAGGACTGACAATTGGCCTACCAGTATGGCTTTTATTGACCTTTGTCACTCAAAACATTGTGATTCCTAAGCAATCAAATCAGCAACCAGATGATACTAGAGTTACCCCCCAACCTTCTACTTTGTTTGTTTCTCCCTTTCCTTCTTCCTCTTCACTTGGTGAAGCTAGTAAAACTAAAAATCAAGTAACTAAGAAGAAGAAGAAAGGGAAGGAGAAGAAGAAGAATAAGCCAACGACAAAAGGGGGCAACCATGCATCATCTAGCAAAAATCCACACACTGCACCATCCAAACCTAAATATCCATGCATCATTTGCAAAGGAGACCACTATCATCGAGATTGTCCTTGCATCCTATGGATCTTAAGGCACTTGTCTCCCTGCTTCCATAATCTGGTGCCCTCAACCTCTAACGATCATGTTGAAAGTACACTGTTAACTAGTGAAAACAAAGTCAATGGACAAAAAGGAAGATCAAAATTTCCTTGGAGACTGTGTGAAGGTGATCATGCCATCCACCATTGTCCCTTCCTAGAAGAAGCTAAGAGAGTCTTGGATAACCATCCTGCTTCGCTACTACGACTTCCTCCTGGATACAAGAAACTCTTGCCGAGTCCATCACTAGTTGAAAATCTGACTGACACACCTTTGTGGTCGGTCGAACCATCTATCGTTGAAGATAACCCTCTGAGTCCATAGCGGACCAAAGTCAATAGGCCGAGACGGCAGTTGACCTAGTATTGTCTTCAAAAGGTCTACCTTCAAATGATACAGTCACCAAAGAGAACGAGAATGACACCGTTCAAATTCTTCTCTTCAACACAGTATTCGAGGGGGCAATCTACCTGTTCCTTTACCCCTGGAAGGAAGTTCATCAGAGATTTACCCGGATGTTTATTCGGTCCCTCCTCCAAGCAATCTAGTCATTTCCTTTGATTGGAAACTACTAGGTAGACCCTGTCTACCATCTAATGTACCATTCTGAATCATAGTACAGACTTACAAAATGATCATGGTTGGTACTATCATAGATGATGGGGCTTCTGTGAGTATCCTTTACTCAACTGCTTGGAAAGCACTTGGTTCGCCATCACTTCTACCTGAGATTTGAAATCTCACAGGCTTCAACAAAGGAACCAGTCGACCATTAGGGATCCATCCAAATTTTCCTATAACTTTGAGAAGGAAAACCATTTACCTTAACGTGATGGTAGTCCAAGGGTCGTTAGATTACAATCTAATCCTTTGACGTGACTACATTTATATTATGGGAGCTATTGTCTCCTCACTCTTTCGAGTGATGTGTTTCTTGCATGGAGACAGAGTGGTCCAGCTCATAGACCAGCTTTCATTCCCCAGTTCAAACATAGCTACTAGTCAAGTGCCATCCCTAACTGGTCTTTTTTCACAAGGAATGTCTCATCAATCTCCAGTCAATCCACCTGAAGAGAGTGAGTGATTCGGTGAATGTGACTAAACCCAGGGGGCATGCACCCTGGTCTACCTCGGTAGGAAAACTTTAGGTATAGGGGAGGTTTCCGTAGAGGATAGTCTGACACACGCATCCATTTAGGAAAATGGGATTAGACTGGAATAAGATTCCCTCGTCAAAGTTATGTGAGTGGATGTGTCCCACCATTCACCTTCGTCTATTTCGATGGACAAAGCCAAGGAAGTGTTTTGTTTGCAAATGCAAGAACTTTCATATGGTAACCTGGAAACTCTACTTTTGTTTATACCTGGGGGCATGCAAAGCTTTTTTCATTCAAGTGAAAAGCAACCATTTATTTTCTTAGTTTGTAGGCTCTCAACCCTTTAGACTCGTAGGTTGGTCCTTCCTAGCTTACATAGAAAAAGGCTACAGAGCAAAGTTGTGCATGGGGAAAGCTCCCTAAAAAATGAACCTACTGATAAGAGATATCCTTATTATACGACTGGCACAAGCAGGTTTACGTGAAGTTGAAGCTCGTTAAAAAATAAACCTAGCAATGAGCATATGTTCCCCCAGAGTTTCAGCTCATTAAACAATGAACCCATCCTTCGGTAAATAACCATTCAAATTGCATAGTCATCAGCTTTTGAGCCTTGGTCGTGTTCTTACCATCACCTCCACTATTTTTTAGCCAATCATATGGCTCTAATTGTTTACCCCTTTTGAGGAACAACTACGACAAGTGATTCTATTTTCCATCTTCTTTATACTGTTGTGATTGAAAAGTTCCAAACCTTACCTGGAACCAGTTGCTATCCGAAAACATCACTCGTTCCTCAAAAAATGAGTCTCCTTTAATCTCTTTTCATCTAACTCGTAAAATATTAAAATATTGCCAAGCAATTGGCCTCTCCAGCTCGTTAAAGTGATTGGAAGTGCCATCCCTCCTCTATATTTTAATCTTTTTGGACCTGAGGGAACATTACACAGAAAGATCGAGTGCTTGTCTTGTTCGGCTCGTTAAAACTATCGAAAAGTCATCCCTTTCGTATTATTTTATACTTTTTCAGACTTAAGGGATTATACTACGAAAACGGATTACTAGAGTTAACTTTCCTTTCCGTCTCTTTTCAGCCTCTCTAAAATTGAAAAGGATGGAGTTATCTTTGTTGTTAAACTCATTAAAACAATAGTAGCAAACTTGTCCATGTAGACAAGAGCAAGTTTCACTGTTGCTAGGCTCATTAAAACATAGCAACAGGGTTTCCCAAAGGGAAAATTATAGAACAAGCATATGTTATCCTCCTCAAGCTTGACAAAAATAAAGAGGTACTGGTCAGAAATGACAGGGGAAAAATTGGGAAGAAAACTTGAAGAAACTTTATTAGTAGCAGGTTGCTCTTGAACATGACACTTTCACTCCATCACCATGATTAAGTCAGGTTGGGTTATTCCGTTCACCATTCATATCACCATTGGTGCTCCATACCATCCATTTTTGGGGTTAACGCTACCAATCCATTTTAGTGTCACCGATATGTTCAAGAGAAATTGCTCAGAGAATTCACCAACCCAGCTTATGTCTCATCCACTGCAATACCTTCACGCTTCATTCCTTCATGACCGCCACCCTGAACCTTGTATCATCAGATCGTTTTCACCTCCACAAAATCATTTGCTCCATTTTGTGTCGTAAATGCGGGATTCATTAAGGCCCTCCTACGACGGGTCACTTCTTGTCGACATCAACTCATTATCCAAGAAGTTGACTTATGAACAACCCTTTAAGTACTTTGAAGCTTGGATGTCTCAATGGCAAGTTTCTCACTTCCGGCGACAGGTTTACATCAATGGCCTTCGACTGGAAGATTTTGTGTGGTGTTTGACATCAACTCATGTATTCGCACCACGTGAATTGTATTGCAGTACCTTGAGGGTCATTATCAATATCGGTGATTCCTCTCATGCCTGTTAACACTTACATCATTGGCTGGTAATCAGGCAATGTCTTTCCATGTTCGACATCGGAACATCTTTTCACATGGATCAACTTGTACTTCAGGTGAATATTGAACGTGTTTGAAGACCCCAGATCTAGTTTCATCCATCCGGGTTGCGATATATTCAGGAAAAATAAAGACATCAAATGTACATCATAGCTGCACAAATAATCATCCAAGCTGAAGGATGATGGCTCCACCAGAATCATCAGTCTATCACACAGACAGTTGTCGGTCATATGTACATGAAAATGAATTTATAAAGCTGAGCATGGGAATTTCCGCTTTAGCTAGATCATGAAAATGTTATGAATATAATGTATTGTATTGTATCTTATTACAGGTCACCTTCAAGTTTGAAAAACCTTGTATCCTCATGATAAAGCATTTCACTCGACATCAGAAGATTTACGACCTCATGCTTTAGGGGGCAACTATTATAGACATATTTGGGCAATACAACCCCAATCACATATGTCCATAAATTGAGGGCTTCTAAGCCCCTAAAAGTGTTTTTTTATACCATAAAGGAACAAGCTTAGCTGATTACATCATCTCCCAAAAGTTCTCCCTGAAAAACTACTCGGAACTGGTCAAAGTTGGACCATCTCACCTGCTCCATGGTTAGGGTGCGATGCATCTCACCTATTGAACACAGGGGGTGTGATGCATACTGAAAATCCCTTCTATAGCATACGATGGGCAAGAGTAGACAAATGGCAGAGGCAGTTTGCTAGGTGGAAACCCAGAGAATCTTCTAGAAACTTCTCATTTGATACTTGCCTCTATGAATTTGCCCAGGGATGAGTAAGAGACCATGAAATGTCCAAATGGAACCAATAACTATCAGAGAAATGACACTAATCAAAATCCTAGAAGCTGACTCACCCACTTGCAAATATCTATATATGGATCCCTCATCCTAGAGATCCAAAGGCTGGAATCTTGTAGTTTGTAAGGAAGTGTTGTTGGTTTCTCTGCGAAACATCATAGTGCTGGGTGATCTAGCTTTTCATGAGGTGAAGAGGGCTTTCACGCTGGGAGGATGGCATTGGGTCGGGTCAATGGGTTGTAATCCTCTCTTCTACTACTTCTATCAATAAATCTAATTGATTTTTCCTCCATATTCTTGTATATTTCTGAATCTTGTATCGATATATGCATTTCTATGGTTGATATACATCTGATCCTATATTGCTTATGGTTATAGATCTCTATGCTTTGATGGTATTATGCTGCTTTGACTCTACAAGTGTTCTCTAAAGCAGGAAAAGTGAGGAAAGAGTTGCAAAGCTTTGTCAAAGGGGAGAGGAAACAAGCAAGGAGACAAGCGAAAGACTGAGGTTGGTACTCTCTGCTTCTCTCTCATAAAGGAAAACATAAGTAACTTTAGCTTGTTTGTTTCTAAGATAGATAGCCATCTTAGTGGGACTAGCAGCTCTAAATGGACACTAATTTTCCGAATAACATACCAAGTATGAGATTTATAGTAAAATGAAGAGAATCAAATAACTAATCAAACATTCAGAGCTCTTGCAACACAATTTCTCCTTCAACTCAAAACCAGAGCCAAGATAATTTCCATTCAATAAAATTTGTAGAACAAAAGAGTTTGAATCCTTTAGTATGTATGCATGTATCTCTCCATCCTATTCTACATTGTTTCTACAAGATTTATAATCCCTTCTACATATTACAATTTAGTAAAAATCATATCATGAAGATGCCAATTGGATTTCCATTCTAATCCAAGCTTAATAATCAACAGTTTGCCATACAAAATCTAGATGATAAGACCGAATTTGGTTTTTGAAGCTAGGTATGAATAAGAAGCATCAATCTTCTTTGTTCAACTCGATGAGGTGATGTTGACCATCGTGCCCAACCTTAAGTGCAAAACGTCAAGTGCAATTTCTTGGAGTGCAATTCTGGATTGCTACCTTAAGTGCAGTTCCTTATCTGAGTGCAAAAGTATCTTTTAATGTTGAATTCGTGGGTCCCTGTGAGAGCAGTCTTCACATTTATCACCCATAATGATTAGTGAACAACAAGCACACATTCAACTACTTCATATTGATCATAAAAATAGGTAAAACAACACCGTTTGTAATTCTTTTACCTTGGGTGGGAATTAGTTATAGTCCAGGCACAAGGAGGTCAAAATGTCATGAAAAGAGTTTGACTGTAGGTTAAAACAGGACAAAAATTAGCATGAAAAGTGTATGAATAGAGACATAAATGGGGTCCAACACTCATCATCAACACCCTACTAAAAGTGTTTCTCATCATCTCAACAAATCAATTAATATCCATGTATTTCATAGCTTTAGTGGCTTCCCTGACTTCCCATGCTTCTGCTGTGGGTTCTTCTTCTTGTGCATCGAATATTTCCTTCCTTTCTATCTCCTCCCACTTTTTCTTTCTTCCTCTTCCTTCCTTCCATCTAACATCCCCAAGAGTAGTGGTGGAACGAGTCTCAATCCAATCCAATTGACTTTGAGCCTTTGGATGGTTTGTTTGTACATGCATGTCATGTTCAGTGCTTATCTCATCCTTTGAGGAGAATGGTACTCTCTGATTTTCAATTTGTATGGAAAAGTATTCCATCTCCTTTTTCAAGCTTGCATGTAGTCATCCCCTAATAGTCTGAACGTATCCACTAAATGTGTACTTGCTTGGTCTTGGGCAGCAAGATACCTATGTGCAAGTTGAGGATCATTTGCATTTAAATCATGTGTGTTGATGACAACCATTGGATTGGACTATTATGCTCTTAGCATGAGAGGCTTTGTTTGTTTCCTTGCCAATATCTTCTTCATTTCTATAGCCTTTTCTTCCTCATGGTTCATCCATGATGCTAAAGCCATCAACTGTAAATCCCCTAGCTTTGCATTAGGGCTCCATACATTAAGATATGTCAAGACCATGTTATACAAGTAGAAATCATACATCTTAGCCCTATCATCCAATGTAATTTGATCATAGAGATAAATGAACTTTCTATAATCATGGAATGGCATAGTGCCCCTCTGTGCTAGGGTCTTGATTTGGAAATGAAGCCACTATTCCTTAAGGTATAATGTATAGGACTTAGCTAGCATCTGGCACTAGATTACTTCCAAAGATAGATTGGCCCTGGATGCCAAGTGATTCTCTCCTTCTTGTAGTTGTCCTTTCAACCATGCATTTTATGCCTCCAACTGAGCCTTCATTATGGCCTCTCTGTCCCTCAGACTACTTATTTCTCTACCCATCTCTTTGAGCCTTTCCTCCATGTGACCAATGTCCTCCACTGCCTTGGACTTGGCAACTTGCATCCATCTATGTGTTCTAGCTCTTTCTTTCTCAAGCTCAAAAAATAACGGGATGGAAATTTTTTGTGGAATGACCTTACCCCCTTCAATAAATATAAAGTAGGAGTCAAGGTTAGGTTAAGAACTAGGTTCCCTTAGCTCTGGGTCCTCTCTCCTTATTTCTTTCTGCATACTTCCTGCCTTATCCAATTTTTGAGTTTCATGTTGGAATGCCTCTACTTCCTATAGCTCCTGTTATGTATCTTGTAGGATGTCTTTTCCTTCAAATGAGGTAAATCTAGTCACAGGACTTCTCTCATAAGTGATAGGAGACTTAGGGGATGTTTGTGTTGAGGATCCTTATCCTTGAGTTTTTGTAAGAGGATCCATCTTCTCTTGCTGTTTAGGTGAGTCCTCAATAACAATGGGAACCTTGGTTGGAGTTTTAGGTTTTCCCTACCTTAACCTTGTAAATTTTCTTGTTCTAAAGTATAAGGTGGTTTTCCTCTATATTTTTCCTTTTTGTTTGATAGGGGTGCTAAGGGAACTGAGGGAAGTTGATGCATCTTTCTTATTGGGTTCTGGAGACACTCTGGGTGACTCCTCCTCGTCCTCTACCTCCTCTTTTCCATTTCCCTTTTCACTTGTGTCCTTCTCCTCTTCTTCTCCCTCTAGATCGTCATCTTATTAATTAGTTTCCTCCTTGAGATCTTCCTCTATTTCTTCATCACTTCCCTTCTCTTTCTCTTCCTCTCCCTCCTCATTTATTTCCTCTTCATCCCTCTCTACTTCTTCTTCATTTTTTTCAGTCTCTTATTCATCCTTTTCAATGATAGTAGGGCCTCTATCATATTTGAGGGCCTTGATATCCTCCTCTGCCAACATGTATCTGAAAATTTCCCAAGTGATAGGAATTCTAAGGTTTTTGAGGGCATGTTCTATGATGATTCTAATTACCCATGGTGGGTAGCTGTTGGTATTTTCCTTCCTTCACCTTCATGCTTGTATCTATCAGTGATTAGAGAAGGAAGTATGGTATGTTGAGCCTGTGGTGATGAGGTGTTTCCACTCCAAACCTCAATTCTTTAAGAATCCTAAAGTGATACCCTATTACCACGCTATACCTGCCTGCACATGAAATTTATTTTATAAGCTAGTATCTTACCTCATTCTAGGGGTATGGTAGGCTTTCTCTCCTCAATCCACTTTTGTCCTGAATGGGCTGCTTTCCCTCTAAAAATAATTTCTTCTTTGCAGTTTGGTTCCTTTGTCTTTATTTCTCCAAGGCACTCCTAAGGGAAGTGTGTTAATTGTGCTTATGAGTTCAGTGGTGAGCTTTATGGAGAGACCTCTCACCACAACAGTGGAAAGGGTTCTAATCAGTGGAATGAGGGAGAGATAAAAATCTCGGGCCACTTCATCATCATACCCCCTCAGTTTCTCAAAGTACTCTGCCCAATTATGCCTTGTGAATATTTCTAGCACATGAGGGTGTTGGTGAATCCTTACAGTGTTAATGGGCTCCCTTGTATTAAACCCTCCTTGTCAATTTTTCTGGTGAATTTGACGAGCAGAGATGTATGATACAAAATTTTAATGGAGGAAATCAGACTAAAAATTCTGTGGATACAATTCCCTTATACATCTATCAATTTCAATCAAACTAGGACAACTTTTTGTTTTTTTTACTTGGAAAAATGGGAGGAAATGTAGAGCCCACCTGTTGATAATGCTTGATGTATCCAACCATTGTGTTTCCCCCTCTGAAATTTCTCTCTACCAATCCTGTAGACTGCCTAACTATATCCTATAGGATTCTTGTGTGATCCTATAGGATTTCCTATAGGATCATGTCGGAAGTCTTGCGCAAAAAAAATGAAGTTTTACTCTCATTTAGGTTTCTTGGGGATGAGAGTGACCTTGCCAGAGTGAACCTCGAGAAGATGAATGCATGAGTGCATGGGGATCAATGTTTATTTCCTCCTATAGTCAAGTTAAGTGAGGTGGTGTGCTGGCAGCCGAGGTACAAATTTTTATTTTTGGACCATTGGTCTCCACTACCACATCATCATTCCCCTAACCTCGTAATCAACTCCCACTTCAGTCATCCATAGTCTTAACTTATTCTGACCTCATTCTCCTTTTCTTTGACTTGATTGTTGCCATATGTGTGAGGACTAACTGTTTTGTCCTCGTTGACTGAACAAATGTGGCCAAGTTAACTGGCCACCTTTCGCTTATAAAACAACTCATCCACAACCATTAAATCTTTCGATTACATTATGCAAATGAGGGAGTGAAGTGAGATAATTACCTATGGTAACAATACCATGCTACAGTTTGTTGAAGAAATGAGTTTTTTTGTTGTATGTTAGTTGCATGTGATCTCTCCTTTTTTTTAATTGTCCTTTCGTGATTGCCTTGATATGCAAGTACTTGGTTTTGAATATGATGGTGCTTCTACTTCTCTGTAGATTCTTCTACCCTTAGATCTCCATGCTGGGAACTTGCTACAACTTACGTTTGTATTCTATGGGATAGCCTGCTACGAGATTTCCTACAAGATGTCATATAGATGCTTCTCCCTCAAAAATTTTAATCATTTCTATTGTTGGGACTTGAGGATGATGAACATGGATAGAGAGGAGGTCTAGGGGTGTGTGAATAATGAGAAATAACCTTCAGGTTTTGTTCTCCTTTGCTCTCTATCTCATTTTTTCTTTGTGTTTTTTCTTGAGGATTGTATTTGTTTTTGAAAACTAGTTTTCTTAATGATGAATGCTGGGGTGATCAAGGTGGAGAGAGGTATGGTAATGAAGTGGTGATGTAGGGATTTTTTGTTTACATGGGTAGGTCATTTCCTTGCCCTAGGGTTACTTCCTTTAGGATTCCCAAGCCACTGTAATTCATACTGGATCATCCTGTAGGTTTTCAAGGGATCCTGTAGGTTTACAGGGAATCCTGTAGAAAACATAGTACCCTTGCAAACTGAGGAAAATGAGTGAAAAAATGATAGGAATGGTGGAATGATGAAGGATAATGGATGGAGAAATAAAAATTTCAGTGGAATAGGTCCCTTTTGATTCCCCTTTGATCTTTGATCGTCCTCCTGGTTACATGCAAACAATTTTTCATGAATTTTCTTTTCGCTTTTTCTTTTTTTTTGAAAACAACTAGTCTGCCTCCAAGAGGTTTTCATCCTAGTTGCTTGCCATGGGCACCTCACGAGAGGTTTTCACCTAAGTATCCTTTTTTTCTTTTCTTTTCTCAATGACTTGATGAGGTAGGAATTGAGACATGCTCCACCACCATCACTATTTTATTGATACCATCAATGAACTCTTGCTTTGCAATGGCCTTTTGTAAATTTTCAATCTATGCCCATTAATAAGTAAAGGAGTGGCCTCTACATCTATGGCTATGATCTACACTAAACCATTATCATGACATATTTATTTAACATAAGGCCCTAACCATCTTGTCCTTAACTTTTCCTTAACGTTTTTATATCTGGAATCATATAACAAATCCAAATCACCTTCCTGAAATTTCTTATCCTTGATGTTCTTATCATGCTAGATATTCGTCTGAAATTGAATTACCTTTGTGTGTAGGAGGGTTTGAATTTTGAACTCATCTAAACCATTCAACTGGAGAAATCTCTCTTTTTGTGCATTATTGAGATCTTGATCTAGTTTGGTTGCCATCCTCAATGTATTATACTCAAATTCAATGGACAACAGGGAATTTTTCCCATAGACCAGCTCATAGGGTGTGAATTGAGTGGTGGACTTACAAGTGGTATTATAGGCCCGGGTGGCCACAACTAGTCTATCTACCCAGTATTTCCTATTGCTGCTAACCACTTTGGTCAGGATGCCCTCTAGTGCTCTGTTGGTCAGCTCCACTTTCCCATTAACTTGTGGGTGATAGGGAGTGGAGGTTTTATGCTTGATCTTATGCTGGCTTAACAAGTCTTCAATCATGTTGCAGGTAAAATAGTTGCCTTGATCAGTGACTAGTCCTCTAGGGTACCCAAATTTGTAAAATACATTTTCCCTTAAGAACTCAACCACCTTCTCCTTTGTTGCTACCTTAATTGCCTTGGTTTCAACCCACTTAGTTAGATAGTCAGTGCACACAATGATATACTAATTTTCCTTAGAAGGAGGGTTAGTAGGTCCAATGAAGCCCATGCCCCATTTTTCAAATGGCTCGAAAGTCACTTGAGGTTGCAGAGGAATTTCATCTCTTGGAGTAGTCTTTCCCATTCTTTAGGACCGATCACACTAACTAGTATGACCATCTTGTATCACTTTAAATGTTGTCCTCTTTACTGTAAAGTTACCTCCATAATTCCCATCGTGACAGGTCAAAATGATGTCAAAGACTTCCTCCTCCTTGACACATCTTCTCAGAATTTGATCTGGGCCTAGTTTGAAGAGGTTTGCCCCAATCCAAGTGAATGGAGTGCTCTTCCTCACAATCTTGATTTTCTCTTTGGAGGACAAATTCCGTGGGAACTGTGAAGATACCAAATAGTTTTCTATGTCAGTAAGCCATGGAGAGAGAACTAGAATGGCGAATAAGTGTTCATCCGGTAACTGATCATCAGCCATTCCTTCCTTAGTTGCAAGCAAAGTTAATCTGGACAAAAAATCTGCAACAACATTTTCCTTGCTAGGCTTATCAACAATAATTAGATCAAATTGTTGTAATAAAAGTAACCATCTAATAATCCGAGCATTCACATCAGTTTTATTCATTAAATATTTTATTACAGCATGGTTATTATGTACAAATGTTTGATAGCCTATAATATAATTGCTAAATTTGTTCAATGAATGCACAACAGCCAGGAGCTCCTTTTCAGTCACTGTGTAGTTCAGTTCAGCCTTTGACATATTCTTACTGATAAATTATGTGGCATAAGGAAATTTTTCATCTATCTGGCCTAGGGTTGCTATTATGGCTTTTTGTGAGGCATCAACATGTATATGAAAAGGAAGGGCCCAATTTGGGCCTCTAAGAATCGGTGCAATGGTTAACTTGTCCTTCAGGGTGTCCAAGGCCTCTTGACAACTTTTTGACCATAAAAACTCAAAACCTTTAGCTAACAACCCAAATAAAGGAGAAACCAACTTGTTGAAGTCTTTTATAAACCTTTGGTAGTATCCAGCTAAGCCTAGGAAACTTCCGAGATCTCCCTACTTTTGTGGAGGTGGGACCTTTTGGATGCTAGCTATTTTGTTTAGGTCCACCTACAGTCCTTGCTGGCATATTGAATGACCTAGCACAGTCCCTGTAGTCATCAAGAATTCACATTTTTTGGGACTGAGAGACAGGTTCATTTCAATGCATTTTTGTAGCACCTTACCTAAGTTGGACAGACCCTCCTGGAAATCACATCCATAAGGTGTAAAATCATCCATATAAATCTCTATCGCATCATGGACTAACTCGGAAAAGATACTCAGAACTACTCTCTATAAAGTGGCAAAAGCATTGCATAGGCCAAAAGGAAGGACCCTATAGGTGAAAGTACCCCAAGGACAAGTGATGGTGGTCTTATCCTGGTCTTCCAAATTGATCTGGATTTGATTGTACCTGCTGAGTCCATCTAGGAAAGAGAAAAACTTTTTCCCTGCCACGCCATCTAGCAATTGGTTGATGAAAGGTATAGGGAAATGGTCCTTCTTTGTGGCCTTGTTTAACTCCCTATAATTGAAAAAAATCCTCCACTTAACATTTTTCTTTAGAACCAACAACAAAGGAGAGATCCACTCGTTGTCTGAGATAGGGTAAATGAATCCTGCATCTAGTATCTTTTGCAGTTCTTCTTTGAATGTATCTTTAAGAGCTGGATTAATCCTCCTTTAGGGTTGTCAGAATGGGTGACATTCTTCTTTGATATAAATGTGGGGAGTACACACCGAGGGGTTCACTCCCTTCTTTTCTTTGCATCTCCAAGCAAAGGAAAACAAGTGTTCCTTTAGCAGGTTGCACAACTTTTCTTCTTGGTGAACAGAAATAGATGGGTTGATTTTCAAAGCTCTCTCAGGGCCAAATTCTATGGTTTTTACGCAAATAGGGTTGGAGTCAACTAAGCATATATCAATTTGATGGTTGTTTTGGGTTTCCTTTACTACTTCTTCTAAAGACAATGTACTAGGAGTTTGACTTTAGAGTATGTGTTAAATAAAATCATCTTCATCCTACTATCCCCCTCCCATGGTTGTTTCTAAGTTATAGAGTTGGATGGAATAAACTTCATCATCTTCCTCCTCTTCCAGCCACAAAGTTAAGTCATGTTCTAGAGATGGCTGAGCAAGAGAGTATAGGACTAACTACTTGGACATATGCCCATTTTTTATGGTCATATTTCCATCCTGCAGCTAATGTAAGCTTTAGTAGTGGCTAACTAGGACCTCCCTAGGATGAGAGGGTAACCAATAAGCTTAGCCTTAGGCTAGAGAACTAGCAAATCTGCAAGGTATTCCCAAGAGTCAATGGAGACCATCACATCCTCCAAAATCCCCTCAGGGGTCATTGTGGAGTGGTCTGCAAGTTTCAAAATTGTTGTGGTCTTTCTCAATGAACCATGGAGGTTGAGCTTGATCATGGTGTCCTTGGTCATCACATTAATGGTAGCCCATAGATTGATCAAAGTGTGTGGGACAACGGTGCCATTGATGTGCACATCTACTACAGGGCTTCCAGTGTCCAAATACTTCGGACAGATTACCTGTCCTGACATTAAGTCATACAGCTGTCCAATGACATTAATGGTAGGCGCATCTCTTCTTCGCCTCCCTGGACTCTTGAAGAACTTCTCTTTAATCAACTTGTTGTAAATAGGTACATCTTTAATAGCCTTGAGGAGTGGAATTTTGACACATAGGTTTTTCAATTCTCCCAGAAGTTTAGTCTCTTCTAGGGTAGTCTAGAGTGGTTGGGTTAATGTCTCAGGAAATGGTGGTGGATTTACTTTAAGCATGTTTTCCTTTCTTTCCTCCTCAACCTTCCTAGGTGGAGGTAGAGGTTGGTTGTATGGGAGTACTCTCCCAGATCTCAGGTTGATTTCCTGAATTTCCATAGCATAAGCTGGATATGATGTCTCTACACTATATACTTGTTGTTCCTCTCTATTATTCAGGTTTGGATTTTGCTGGGCAAGCATGTGGGGTTGTTTAGGTGGAGCAGAGTATCAAAATTTTGGTTGAACAGGTATTGAAGGCAATAAAGTTGGGGCATTGTTGTATGGGGACTGCCACCACAGGAGCAGTATGTTCCACTAAGGTTGTGGTGGAGCATATGGTTGAAATGATTGGTTGGTTGATTGGGAATGATATTGAGGTGCAAAGGACCAAGGAGGAGGCATAGACTAGGAAGGATGAGGAGGGGGACCCCAAGAAGGTATGGATGTGGTCTAGTTGGGGTTGTAATATGCATGGGATGACCCTTGCATGCCATGTTGGTATGACCTAGGCCCATGAGGTCTCCTTTGGTTTATGTAGTAGAGTTGTTCAGTTACCCCTTTAGCACCTTGATATATAGATTTTAGTCTTGGCAAAGAAGGGCACTTGTCTGTGGAGTGGTTTTCTTCACAGACTGAGAATATTTCATTAGAATTCAATGGACATTCATTCCTAGGGTGCCTTTTGATGCATCTAGGGTGGAAAATGGCTAAGGCTCTCTTTGCTTCCTCCTGTTTTCTCTTAATGTGCATATTGTCCATCTGTAGGGAAAGGGTTTTCAGCATCTCACTCTTGAAATCCTCCAGCATGTTTCCAATTTCACCTTTGATGGATGAATTTAAAGAGGATGGACTGACCATAGGTTGACTACCCCTACCCTTTTTCCTAGCTGTCCTCTAATGGTTTCTAAAGACAATGTTGATATCCTCATAGGGTAACTTGTAGATGTCCCCTCCTACTAAAAAATGTATGGTATCCAGAAGATCTTCCCTTACTCCTCTACGCCGAACTAGCTTTAGTGACTCAGGGTCAACTATACACCCGACGCTTTTGTAGCTAAGCTGGAAAATTTCTTCATAATCTTCTAGGGATTCATCATTTCCTTAAGTCATCCTAAAAGTTTCCTCTTTAGTATCTATAGACCTACAGTAGTCTCAATACTTGTTGTTGAAGGCTTTCTACATATCATCCCAAGTTTTGATGTTATCTCCAAGTAAACCCATGAACCAGCGTAAAGTTGCATCCTTGAGAGTGGATGAAAATAGTTTCAACTTATTCTCATTAGTGGTGTAGTCATAGGTTCGGCATATGACAACAAACTCAAATAAGAAAGTGTCTAGATATTTTCAGGTCAGGCCCTAGAAATGAGGAAGGTAAGAGGGGCTTATATTTTTCATCTTAGTATCCCCATTGATTTCCCTAATGGGGAAAGCACCCTCAAATCTTTCCCTATTTACTTTGTCATTTCTATTTTAAGCCATTGGTTCAATAGGAATGGGTTCTTCTTCTTCTTCTTCCCCTATAAGTTCTTTAAATATTTCTGGTTGCTCACCTAAGGGTTCCTCCAGTTCACAGCCATCGAAAGAGAGGGAAGGTTGGTTGTTTGAAGCAGTGGGGGTATTTGGAAAAAAAATTCCCTAAGTTATCCCTATTCCTGTGAGGCATGAAAAAAATGTTTTTGTTGTGTTTTGTGTTTTTTTTCAAAATTTGAAAGTAATCGCATAATTGAACTTGTAGACTGAATCAAAACTATTGATTGAATGAAAAATTAACTGCTTGATTGAAATCTTACTTGTAGAATGGAAAGGAAATCAAAGAATGAAGAATGGGAAGGGAAGCAAACTAAATTACTTTTGCATAAATGAAACTACTAGCAGAATATTAGAAACAAGAAGTGGAAGAAAGAAAACAGTAATCACATATTACTCATAGACCTTCCCATCAATGGTGCAAAAAAGTGATGACCACCAGTATTGCAGCAAGAATGCTGCAACTTTTGGGGCTACCAACTTTACTTTATCAACCCTGGTTTCGTACAAACATGGAGGTGACAGTGATGTATACACAAGTAAAAGTGATGGTTCTGCCTTTTGTCACTGTTCAACTAGCGAGGGACAACTATGGTTTTGAAGCTAGACTTCTATGGATTCAGAAGAAGCTTGATTACTAATGAAAGAAAGAGAAATCTACTCTAGGAGAAAGCTTGTCTATTGCAATAAGGAAAATTACTGAAATCCAATGCTAAAAACACAGAATTTCCTAACTAACTGGTGAGAAACTATGCTTTACAAGAATGCCAAGCTAACATGTATGAAATTCTATTGTCCTGAGCATGGAATTTGAAAACATCAAACATCACTAATGTGCATGTAAAGGACTGAAATAAATCTATTTTTTCTTTTTATTCTTTTTATGGAAAAACAAGTGCAAAAGATAATCTCTTTAATTAGTGTGGCAGGTGGCTTAGGGATGCTGGTGGATGGTTGGAAGGTATGGGAAACCCTTAGGTGACCTTGTGTGGCTTCCTATAGGTTTTCCCTCAATTTGGCCTCAAAATAGCCACTACAGGAAAACCTAAAGGATGTCCTAAAAACTTACAGGATTCCCTGTATTTCTACAGGATATATCCGAGAGAAAAAAAAGTGGGTGTTGAAGGTGATGGAAGGATTAGGGAAGGTGTTCGGTGGATGGAATGGAGTGAGAAAATGCATATGATCACTCAGAACTCAAAACCAAGGTTGGGAGGTGGTTGGATTTGCTCAACATACTTGAAGAAGTTTCCTTGAAGAATGATGAAATTGGTGAGGGTCTTAGTGAAAGTGAGGAATGATCATGGATGGATGAAGTTTGAAGGAGGTTTCTTTCTATGAAATCTTTCTCTACTTTTGGAACAACTACACAGCATCAAACAATGATATTTGCCCAAAAATCATGTAAACAAGAAGAATTTCAATGAGCTAGAAAAATAGAGTTTAATGAGCTAGTTGTCCACTTCATGCATGAGGAAAATTTGTAGTATAAGATGAATTCATTGATGATATCTACTATAATACTAAATATGGAAGAAATTGTGGCTAATTCCTACACTTGAAAATTGATCAAATGTTGGCTTAATCATAAGAAACTCTAAATTTTTGGATTTGCATGGGGGTCACTTCCTCAAATCATGATCCCTGAAGGAAGAAGTGAGGCCATGACACCTATTGACAGCTTTTTTATGCTTCTTGTATCCCTTCTAGCCTATTACTAAAGTAAATAACAAATGGAAGCAAACTAATAACCAAACTAATCAAATCTACACTACTTTCAATGAAACACTTCTAAGGGAAATTTAACCATGAATCTATGAAATTAATCTAAGCATATAGATACAAGAAGAGGAGTCTTTTCTGCTAGGGTTTGGCCCTAACCCAAGAGCTTCAGCCCTATGAGTTAACTCAATACTGGATCATGAAAAATCTCTTTCTGATTATCAAAATAGAAAATTACATGGCAATGTATTCCACAAGTCTTGCGCTAAAAAATAACTAGTGTTTTTACAAAAACAAATTGAACCCTAATGAGGCTCTATGCCTCTTTATTTATACAACTAAAGTCTCTGATGACTTCCTTAAATCTAGGGAGGCTCGACTCCCAAACTCGAGATGAACTAACTCTTTGACTATCACTTGCTCGACTTCCTTTTGATCTTCATGACTTGATTTCGTGTACTCCAAGCTATTGTGATTGATGGAGGAATATTAGAATTAAGGAGGAGTAAATGAGGCGGATTTACCTCCTACAATCTCTCTTCCCTATCCCATGCAAGTTTCAGCCTTTAATCTTGCCAAATTCCTTATTTCCTCTCACAAACCTACATTTAATGCACATTAGTCCACTAGGCATAATATCTCACTTTGACTCATTTCATTAAACAAAATATAATCGAAACATGTAATAAATTGTGAGAATATTTGATGTGACTAAGCTAGGAGGTGAATTAAGGTCCATCTAGTTACCCAATGATGAGGCTTATCAGCCCCAATCCCCCATGCCTCCTCCACCTCTACCACAACAAAAACCACCTTCTAAAGGTCAATTTTATTCTCAACAGAGTGCAACCAATCTCATCAACACGAAGAGAGAGAATAAGGGAAAGGATAACAAGAACCTGCCATCTGAAGGTAACCATGGAAATGAGGGTCCACCACCTAATGCCCCTCAGGGAGACTAACCTACTCCAACAACCCAGCAACAGGGTGGATAACCTAGCAAAATAAGGTTCTTCATATGAATAAACCTTCTCCTTGTTGTGGAGTATATGGCCATTATACTCATGAATTTCCCTTGTTACCTCACATGCGCTAAGAATGGGAAGCTCAAGCAGCTACTTCTAGAGGACCTCAACCCATACCTCGACCTCCTCTCTCTCTTGTTTCATCACAACCGAATATGGTTATCAATCCTTTTCCCCATCAGGGATATATATCTACCCAACCCACACATGGTAATGCAACTCCTCAACCTTCATAATATGGCTAGAACAATTACGAGATTGTCATGATGAATTCAGACAAAGTTAACACCCAATAAGTAAACATCCAAACTCGGCCGCATCAATACAAAAATCCTCCTACAAATTCAACATCTGATTCCCAACAAAAAATATCCATTAAGCCTCTGTCATCACCAAATGGAACCCTACATATCCCTCTACCTAAATTCGAGGTTCCCCCAAGATCCCCACACAAGGGCTTCACTCAATAAACCTATGGCATGTCACGTGCATTCATGGAATACTAAACAATATGCCTAATTTGATGACATATTGGAAAATACCCCTAAAATTCACATTATTTAACCCCCTACGAATACAAACCCAATATACCTTCCCAATTTAAAAAAATTCTACTTTAACTAGATATTGTAGGTATCTATTTTTTCATTAACATTTTTTATACCTCTTTATAGTTTTTCATTAACTTTGAGCTCCATATTTTATACCTCCCAATAAAAAAACCCTTTACCCCTATCTATCCCCCAATATATTATGTAATGTTTTCCTCAATAAATATCCCCCAATACGAACCCATGTGCTATGGTATTGCTCATGTAGTGAAGTCCCCACGGATCCCCAAAGGTCCATTATATCGATGCTACATCTTCTAAAGTTGCCCATACCTATAGCACAGTAGATGACTTAGCATAGTCCCATGCATCCATGCTAATACTCGAAGTCCTCTAGTCATGCTCATCCCAACGGAAAGCTTTACTCTTTATTTTAGGCATTGTGGATCCTTCTCACGATCATCTGACTATTTTTTTTAGTTGAAAAAGTAGAACATCCACCCCTTCCTTCTTCAATTGCTTTTCAAATACTAGTCTCCATAAAGAACACCATGGTGTAGCTATGTATCATAGACGTAGATGCATCCACGTTTTTGATGGTTGCTAGTGTTTGGAAGAAACTCAGATCCCCTAACCTGTCCCCATCCTCCATCACTCTTCATGGTTGGGATGGTCATCCCTCGCAAACCCTCAGTTTGTATCGCAACTGTCCCATTACTATTTCTGGTAAGACCATCTTGATTGATATTTAATTAATTGATGCACCATTAGATTATAACATATTTTTGGGTTGTATTTACACCTATGCCATGTATGATGTCACATCCATTATATTTTGCAGGATGTGATTTCCCCACAATGGAAAGATCGTCACTATCAATCAACTAACTTACTATGACCCTTAGTCTCAGAAATCTCCTGAGACCACTATCTCATCGATGATAGGTAATAGGACTATCACTTCCTTTAACTAATGTGTCTCCTAGAGTCTACAAAGATTCCATGTTGCATGGGGCTTATTATGGTCCACGACATATCCCTTCAGAGCCTAGCTCATCCAATGTTTGCATACTTTAGGCATCATAGGTTGCCAACAAGCAGTCTGGTATGCCTTCATATTAACCTTCCCCTCCCCAATCTCATGTTCCTAACTCAACCCAACCTTTAGGTAAAATTCCTCCAAGCCCATTTCCTTCTACTAGTGAATCTCCTGGCACTTTTCAGCCTGGAACCATCCCCCAAGTCTTAACCATCTAGGAGCAATTCCCCGAGGTCATTACCCTTATGGTCAGATATGTTTCTTATTCCCATGCCCTAAAATCTATGATACCCATGTCATGGATACATTGATTTTACCTAACATTACCTTGGGGATCCTAATCTTGCAGATTGATCCTCCTGCAAACACTCATAATCAACTCAAATCTTACACATATTTGACCCCGGTTCAATCTATTGTTCTTATGCCTTCCTTTACTTTAGTTCCACAAAATCATCAACATGAAGTCAATCTTGTTGTGAAGCATATGGTTAAGGGGGTAAAGCCTAGGAAAAGGGAACCAAAGACAAGGCACCCGAAACAACTCCAGATCCTCCTAAGCCTCCAAATCCTACTCCTCCATGCGCTTTGTGTGACGTTATTGGGCATGCCACCAATAATTGTGATGAGCTCCCTCCTATCAAGAATGTGGTATTTGATACCTTTCCTAACTCTAACATTCCTAAGGCCCATGTCACCTTACACGAGTAAGCTAAGAAAAGCATATCCTTGTGCACGAATCACCCTTTTTCTCCGTGTGATAACTATGGCCATTATTCCCATAATTGACATCGTATTTAGGATTTTCATGATACACTTCAACTGCTTCGTGAGTTATATGTCGCTCGTAATGATTCCCCTTCCCCCCCACTTATGGGTTCTGGCCCCACTATTATGCCATAACAAGATATTTCCCAACCTACCATTGTGACTCCCCCTCTTGATGTCGAGATGCAGATAGTTCCGCTCCTATTCTCTACCTGTCATCATCCATGGAATAGATTAGTTGGGACTCTCTTGACATTTCGTATTGTGATTTTGTTGAGCCTTCTTTGATGAACACTTCAGTCTCAACATTAGTAGATGTCACATCTACTAGTCACCCATCTTCCCTTGTTGACGATGCACATGTGAACCTTTTTTCTCATGAACTTTCCTCAGGTAGTTCCTCTTCATCATGTAGTCTCTCTTCCTCTCATCCTACCCTCTTTCATTTTGATGAATACATCATGGAATCCATAACCACCCTTGATTATTGTTGTGATGATATGCACCATCATGCATACCTCCTTCCACAACAAAATCATGATCAATATGATGTGGAGTCCAAAGACTTCATCCATGGTGAGGTAGACTAGTTCAAATACCCCATTCCTACACTAGATTCTTTCGAAGAAGGAAATATGGCTGACATCTCTCATACCATCAAAATTAACATTTTGAATAAATTAGGGATCAAATAAAATATCACCTTGGGGGCACAATGCACCCTGAAAGAAATTTATTCTTACACTAAGTTATTCAAATAATTCCATGATGTTTTTGGCAGGTCTTATTCTGATATGCTTGGACTTGACCCTACCATTATTGAACATCACATCGACACTTGGCCTGATTTCATTCCTATCTGCCAAAATAAAAGGCCTATCCATCCTTCCAAGCATGATGTTATCAAATCTAAAATCAAAAATCTCGAGCATGATGGTTTCATTTACCCCGTTGAATACACCACATGGGTGGCCTATATTGTTCCTATCTGGAATAAGAAAGACACCATTAGTCTTTGCATAGATTTTCAGGATTTGAAAAAATCTTGTATCAAAGACAACCTTCCCACACCTTTCATAGACCAAATCATTGATGAGTTTGAGGGGCATGAGATCCTTTCCTTTATGGATGGATTTTTTTGATATAACCAAATATGTATCCATCATGGTGGTAAACTTAAAGCTGTCTTCACTAGTCTATGAGGAAGTTTTGCTTATAGGGTCATGCATTTGGGTTTAAATAATGCTAGGGAAACTTTTCAGCATGCCATGTCATATTTTTTTCACAACTTGGCTCACATTATCCTTGTGTATCTTGATGATCTCACCACTCGTTCCAAGCTTCAGTCATAACACCTTCATGATGTGTGTACCATCCTCTTTTGATGTCGTGAGTATAAAATCCACCTCAATCCCTTTAAGTGATTATTTTGTGTTCCTACCGACTGATTATTGGGATTCATTGTGTCCAAATATGGCATCACTCTTGACATTCTCAAAGTTCAATCCATTATTGAACTTCCTCCTCCTTGCACCCTTTACTAATTACAAAGCCTCCAAAGCAAAGCCAACATTCTTCATCAATTTGTTCCTTACTATGCCACCACTGCACATTGGTTCCTTATAATCATTCAATCTAACAATCCCTTCATATGGTATGACCAAGCTCAATATTATTTTAATTCCCTAAAACATTCTCTCACTTCCGCTCATTTAATTAACCCAACTAACTTTGAAAGGGATTTCATCTTCTATATATCAACTTCCACCTATTCGGTTGTTGGGGTCTTAATACAAGAAGATGGTGTTGGAAATGAGAATTTCATATATTAAGTCAGTAAGAACCTTATCGGTACCCCTTTCTCCTATTATCATGAAGAAATATGGTGCTAGCTATTTCATTCTCTATTTAAAAACTTCGTCATTATATAATTACATGTACCACCAAATTTTTGACTAATTTGAACCCCATGGCCTTCCTATTGTGTTGGTGGATATTCAATGGGAAGTACACCCATTGGATCACTATCTTCTAAGAATTCGATCTAGAATTGATCACACCAAAGAGTAAGAAAGGTTTAACCATTTCTAAACTTGTTTCTAAATTTCCTACTCATACACCAGATCTACGGGTTAATGATGATCTTCCAAATGAACTCTTGTTTGCTATAACATCAGATGATCCTTAGTATGGATACATCCTTACCTATTTGTGAACCTAAAAATTTGCCCCCCCATATAACTTTTGATGATCGGTGACATATTCTAGGTCAAGCCCCTCACTAATTCCTCATCAATGACAATCTTAATCATCACAGTGTTGATACTGTCCTTCGTAACTGTCTCATCCATGCTAAAGGTCAGAAAGTGCTCAAGGAATGTCACAATGGTGCTTGTGGTTGTCATATCTCTAGAATAGCCATTCACAAGGAATTCATGCGCGCTGGACACTTTTGGCCTTCTCTCTTTAGCTATTACATTGAGGAAGTCAAACATTGTCCCAATTTCCAATTATATGCCCCTAAGGATCAAGCTCCACCTACTCCCCTCCATCCTGTCATTGTAGGCGGTCCTTTTTGTAAATGGACTATTGAATTCATGGAGTGTCAACCCCCATATGTTAACAACCATAAGTATATTATCGTGGTTGTTGACTATTTCACCAAATGGACTAAATCTATTCCCACATTCAATAACACCAGAACTACTATAACCCTGTTCTTCTTCAACCATGTTATCGATTGATTCAGGGTTCTGAAGAAATTGGTTTTCGATCATGGACGAAACTTTTAAGATGAGATATGGTGTGATATATCCTCATTGTTGGGATTTAGACACCAATATTCATCGTCTTATTACCCCCAAGTTAATGGCTAAGTTGAAGACGCCAATAGAATTCTTAAAACTATGCTTTAGTGCACGATGAATAAACACAAGACCAACAGGCACCCTATGCTCTTCCCTACATCATTGGCCTATAGAACCTCTATAAAAACCATCAATGGGTTTAATCCTTTCCACCTCTTTTTTGGATAGGAAGCAGTCTCATTGATCAAGTATGAAATTGCCTTCCTCAACCTTGTTGTTGAACTCATACCAAACACCCATCCTTTAGAAAAAAATATTGATCATGCTTGAGTGTGGCAATGAAGACTTCGATGTTGCATTGCAAACCATTGAAGAGGCTAAAAAGTGAACCAAAGCTCAATATGACAATAAATTCCACCCTCGAATCTTTCACGAAGGTGAACTTGTTCTCATATAAGACTAAGCTCATGATGTCTTGGGGCATGGGAAGTTTGAACCATTATGGTTAGGTGCTTACATCATTCATAGGTGTTTGGGAAAGGGGGCATACCTTTTAGAGGGTCCAGAAGGAGAAATCCTTCTTAACCCTCACAATGCATTCTACCTAAAGAAATTTTACCCATAGAATTTTCAATCGAATGTATGTCCTTTTTATTCCTCCCTTTAGGTAGCTTTCATTACCCATCATCTCATTCTTTTTCTTCTTACGTATTTTAGATGTATCAATCATCCACACCACATATCGATTATGTGGATGATGTGAGTCACTTGTCTAAGAGTCTAGCCTCGGTAGCTTGGGCCATTTTTACCCCTTTGCATTTGTTAGTTCAGTCCAACAATGTCTGCATTGGATCTACCACCAACTAGGCCAAATATGATGTAATGATAGGTTTGTTAGCTTATTCCCTTGATTATCGCATCCTTCACCTTCATGTTTATCTTTATTCCTTGATACTTTTCATGCAATTGAACGATTTTTATCATGTGCGTAATCGTGACCTATTTAGAAAATATCTACTAGTTAAGATTTTGGCACATGAATTTGAATCCATTTCATTCAGTCATGTTTCTAAAGCACAAAACAACTATGTAGATAACATTGAAAATCACATTGTAGATTGGCATTTATCACATGCATATACAAGAAGACATCCATATCATAAATAAATTTCAAACGGCAATCATCACAAAAGATGCATAACCATATTATGTATCATAACATCCATATAGTGTTTGGAGTCCACTACTCTAAATACATCTGACATGCCCATAACATGTTACAATAAAAACAAAGATAGGGGCCCACATGTCCCTATGCCTAATCACTATCCTTTGGAGGATCTCGGGCCAATGGCTCCATTCCACCTGTCCATAATTCTTGAACTGCATGGTCAGCCATAGTTACGCCTAATCCAAGCATCTGTATATTGATATTCTATCTCATGCTATCCACGCTTTTCCACCCTAGTTAGTAGCACATAGAACCAATGTCAAATATCCTCTAGTAGCGCATCGTTATCCTCTCTGTCATGATGTCAATCCTCTCTAATCTGTAGCCCCAGGTGTTGCAACTCATCCGGCATATCTTGTCGGTCTCACCAGTGCTATATCTGCATACCACAAATTTTGAAATCAATACCACATACACTTATTTTCTAAACTTAATATGCAACCATAACATAGAAACTACTACTTACCATCTAGAAACCCTGACCATCCTAGTGGTAGTGGTAGATCAGGACCCCCCTAAAAGTTCATTCCTTTGTATGGATAGTCATCTATTTATAGTGGCATCTAGTCCCAATGAGAAAAGAACTTAGGTTAGAACACCTATCTAATTCCCCCTCCTCCACCTTGTCATAGTAGCTTCCCCCAGTGGCACCTCCTAGGCTCTCGTGAGCCCCCATCATAGATCTATACATGTGGGTAGATAGTCAGGATCTTCTCAAAGATGAATGAGCACACAACTATCTGAAATGAAAAATTATCATTGGTTTTTCACTTGCATAGTCCCAACTGTCGTTTCAAAGACAACAACATAATTTGTTCCCACCCATAGTAGGTCCCTTCCAGTACCCTTTCTACAAGCATCATATTCCCCCATGTGATGTGATGAAATGCATTACTACCCAAGATCCACACCACTACTGCGGCTGTAGCCTATGTCTCAAGTATCTCCAAGTCATAAATCTGGATGGTTGTACCATTTGCACAGACCCCATGTACACAATTATGCTCCACAAACTCTGTTATATGCTTCCCATGAGGGAATATTGGATGTATCTCACCCACCACTCTTAAGGGGTGAAATATTATCAAAAAGTATATGTCATGGATAGTGATCTTAGTCCTATGCCCCTGTATCATAAAGGCCTCTTGATCTACATCCCAATAACTCATAGTCCTTGACAACAGTGGCTCACCATCCCTCGTCAATGGGTTCTCCAAGAACTTCAACAACCTATATCGTGCTAGAGTCCCTCTAACTGCTTGGATACCGTGAACCTCAATATGAAGAGTATCAAAGTCTCCTTCTTGTCATACCAGCTTTAGCTCTACCATACCTGCAAAAAATACCATTATGTTTTTTCAGTTTAGAGTCAAAAGCATCCACTCCTGATTCTTAGCTTCAGCTCAATAGAGAGCCACGAATCTGCTTTTCCCCTCAGCTGAAAAAAGCATATTTTCACCTCAAAACTATATTGGACGCACTTTTTGCCCCAATTTTTACATTCCATAACATAGAAAGGGGAAAACATGTGATTTGCGAATGTAAGGAGAGGCAAGGGTTTCTCCCACTGAGTTGAGGCTCTAATCTAAAATTTTAACCCACCAAAATTGATCAGTAAGGTTAGGCCACCTACCTGTAACTTGCAAATCTGAATTTTGATGGTTAGTCCATTTGTTATGATCTCCTCAACAGTCTCTCTCTCTCTCTCTCT